>CM057750.1:7506935-7734435 GCA_030064425.1 Trapa bicornis
CCCTAAGAAATGATAGAAAACCCCTAGTAAATGCTAAGAAACACTAAGAAATGCAAATAAACCCAAAGAAATGCTAAGAACCCATAAGGAACCCTATGAAACCCAAAGAAAATGCTAAGAAAGCCTAAAAACGCTTAGAAACCCTAAAAAAACCATATGAAACCATAAGAAACGCTAAAAAAATACTAAAAAGTGTTAAGAAACCATACCAAACGCTAAAAAATGCTAAAAAAACCCTAAGAATCCCTAAGAAATGCTGCCCCAAGAAGCCCTAAAAACCCTAAACACTCTAGGAAACGCTAAGAAACTCTAAGAAACCCTATAAAAACCTAAGAAATGCTAAAAACCCTATAAAACCCTAAGAAACCCTAAGAAATGCTAAGAAACACTAAGTAACACTAAGAAAACTTAAAAACACTAAGAAACCCCAAGAAACACCTAAAAAAAATGCTAAGAATCACTAAGAAACCCTATGAAAACCTAAGAAATGCTAATAAACCCTAGGAAACCCTAAGAAAACGGTAACAAATGATAGGAAACCCAAGTAAATGCTAAAATCACTAAGAAACCATAAGAAATGCAAATAGACCCAAAAAAAATGCTAAGAACCCATAAGGAACCCTAAGAAACCCTATGAAACGCTAAAAAACTCTAAAAAGTGCTAAGAAACCCTAAAAATCCATAAGAAATGCTAAGAAGCCCCTAGAACCCTAAAAAAACCCTAAGAAACCCCAAAAAAACTCTAGGAAACGCTAAGAAATGCTAAGAAACCCTAAGAAACACTAAGAAATCCTATACAACCCTAAGAAATAATAAGAAATGGTAAGAAATGCTACGAAAGCCTAATAAATGCTAAAAAAAACTCTAAGAAATCCTAAGAAATGCAAATACACCCAAAGAAATGCTAAGAACCCACAAGGAACCCTAAGAAAAACTAAGAAACGCTAAGTAACTCTACAAAACCCTAAGAAATGCTAAGAAGCCCCAAGAAGCCCTAAGAAACCCTAAGAACGCAAAGAAACCCTAATAACCCAAAACAACACTTTAAAAAACCTTATGAAACCCTAGAAAACACAAACAAATGCTAAAAAATGCTAAGAAACACTAAGAAACGCTAAGAAAACCTAGAAAATGCTAGGAAAGCCTAAGAAACACTACAAAACGCTAAAAACTCTAAGAAACACTATAAAACCCTAAGAAATGCTAAGAAAACCTAAGAAACCCTTATGAAACCTAATAAACTCAAAGAAACCCTAGAATATATAAGAAACGCAAAGTAACACTAAGAAACCCCAAGTAACGCTAAAAAAATGCTAAGATTCGCTAATAAACACTGTGAAACCCTAAGTAATGCTTATAAACCCTAAGAAAGCCTAAGAAACGGTAAGAAACTCTAGGAAACCCCTAGTAAATGCTAAAAACGCTAAGACACACTTAAAAATGCAAATAAACCCAAGAAAAGCTAAGAACCCAAAAGGAACCCAAAGAAACGCTAAAAAAGTCTAAGAAACACTTATAAACCCTATTAAATCCTAAGGAAACGCTAAAAAACACTAAAAAGTGCTAAGAAACCCTACAAATCGCTAAGAAATACCAATAAACACTAAGAATCCCTAAGAAATGCTAAGAAGCCCCAAGAAACCATAAGAAAATGCTAATAAACTATAAGAAATGCTAAGTAACGCTAAGAAACCCTAAAAAACATTAAAAAAAACCCAAGAAATGCTAAAAAAAATGCTAAGAAACGCTAATAAACCCTAGCAAACACTAATAAACCCTAAAAAATTCTATGAAACGCTAAAAAATTCTAGGAAAATCTAGTAAACGCTAAAAAACCCTAAGAAATGATAAGAACCATATAAAACCCTAAGTAACCCTAAGAAACACTAAGAAATGCTAAGAAACCCTAAGAAACCCAAAGAAATGCTAAGAGCCCTTGAGGAACACTAAGAAAACCAAAGAAATGCTAAGAAAGCCTAAGGAACACTTAGAAACCCAAAAAAATCCTATGAACTGCTAAGAATCCCTACCAAACGCTAACAAATACTAAGAAAACCTAAGAATCCCTAAGAAATGCTAAGAAGCACCAAGAATCGCTAAGAAATGCAAAGAAACCCTAAAAACCCCTTAAAAAAACCCTAAGAAACGGTAAAAACTCTAAAAAATGCTAAGAAATCCTAAGAAACCCAAAGAAACACTAAAAAAAATGCTAAAACTATCTAAAATCCCAATAAAACCCTCAAAAACGCTAAAAAAAACCCTAAGAAACACTACAAACCCTAAAAAATGCTAAGAAACCCAAAAAATGCTAAAATACGCTAAGTAATGCTAAGAAACCCTAAAAAAACTCTAAGAAACCCCAAGAAACGCTAAAAACAATTCTAAGAAACGCTAAGAAATATAATGAAACCCTAATAAATCTTAGGAAACCCTAAGAAACGGTAAGAAACACTAGGAAACTCTAGTAAATGCTAAAAAACCCTCAAGGAACCCTAAAAACACTAGAAACACTAGGAAAACCCTAGTAAATGTAAAAAAAAAAAAGCTAAGAAACACTAAGAAATGCAAATAAACCCAAATAAATGCTAAGAACCCATAAGGAACCCTATGAAACCCAAATAAACATCAAGAAAGCCTAAGAAACGCTTAGAAAACCTAAAAAATCCTATGAAACTCTAAGAAACACTAAAAAGTGCTAAGAGTACCTACCAAAAGCTAAGAAACCCTAAGAATCCAAAAAAATGCTACGAAGCCACAAGAAGTATTAAAAAAACCCTAAGAAACACTAAAATCTAGAAAATGCTAAGAAATCCTAAGAAAACCTAAGAAACGATAGGAAACCCTAAGAAACGCTAAGAAACTATAAGAAACACTAAATAACAGTAAGAAACCCTTAAAAACACCAAGAAACCCCAAGAAACGCTAAAATAAAGCTAAGAATCGCTAAGAAACCCTAAGAAATGCCAACAAATCCTAATAAACCCTGGGAAACCCTAAGAAATGGTAACAAATGCTAGGAAACCCAAGTAAACGCTAAAAATGCTAAGAAACCCTAAGAAATGCAAATAAATCCAAAGAGCCATAAGGAACCCTAAGAAACCCAAAGAAACGCTAAAAAGCCGAAGAAACTCTTAGAAACCCTAAAAAACCTTATAAAAAACTCTAAAAAGTGCTAAGAAACCCTACCAAACACTAACAAATACTAAGAATCTCTAAGAAATGCGAAGAAGCTCTAAAACTCTAGGAAACGCAAATAAATGCTACGAAACGCTAATAAACCCAGAGAAACACTAAGAAACAAAAATAAACTGTAAGAAACCATATAAAACCTTAAGAACGCTAAGAAATCCGAAGAAATGGTAAATAAAACCAAACAAACTCTAAGAATCCATAGGAACCCTAAGAAACACAAAGAAACCCTGAAAACCCCTAAAAAAATCACTAAAAACACCTTAAAAAATCTTTATGAAACCCTAAGAAACGCTAACAAATGCTAAGAAACACAAAGACACCCTAAGAAATGCTAAGAAACCCTATAAAACCCTAAGAAAACCTATAAAACCCTAAGAAATGCTAAGAAACCCTAAGAAATGCTAAAAACTATAAGAAATCCTAAAAACACTAAGAAACCACCAAGAAACGCTAAAAAAATGCTAAGAATCACTAACAAACTCTAAGAAAGCCTATGAAACCCTAAGGAATGCTAATAAACCCTAATAAACCATACGAAACCCTAAGAAACACTATAAAAACCCTAGTATACGCTAAAAACACTAAAAAAAACCCTAAGAAATGCAAATAAACGAAAAGAAACCATAAGAATTCATAAAAAAACCAAAAGAAATGCTAAGAAAGCCCAAGAAATGCTAAAAACCACTAAAAAAACTCTATTAAACCCTAAGAAACGCTAAAAAAAAACACTATAAAAGTGCTAAGAAACCCTACAAAACATTAAGAATTGGTAAGAAACTATAAGAAATGCTAAGTAATGCTAAGAAACCATAAAAAACATTAAGAAACCCAATAAAACTAAAAAATGCTAAGATTCATTAATAAATGCTATGAAACCCTAGGGAAATGCTAATAAACCCAAATAAACACTATGAAACCCTAAGAAACGCTAAAAAAAACGCTAAGAAAACCTAAGAAATGCTAAGAACACTTAAGGAACCCCAAGAAATGCTAATAAACCCTAGAAAACCCTAAGAAACGGTAAGAAATGCTAGGAAACCCTAGTAAACGCTAAAAAAAGCTAAGAAATGCTAAGAAACCCAAAGAAATGGTCATAAATGCTAGGAAACGCTAAAAAACTATAAGAAACCCTATAAAACCATAAGAAACCCTAAAAAACGTGAAGAAACCCTAAGAAATGCTAAGAAACTATAAGAAATGCTAAGTAACATTAGGAAACCCTGAAAACACTAATAAACCCCAATAAACGCTAAAAAAAATGCTAATTATCACTAATAAATGCTAAGAAACCCTACGAAATGCTAATAAACCCTAATAATCCCTAGGAAACCCTAAGAAATGATAGAAAACCCTAGTAAATGCTAAGAAACACTAAGAAATGCAAATAAACCCAAAGAAATGCTAAGAACCCATAAGGAACCCTATGAACCCAAAGAAATGCTAAGAAAGCCTAAAAACGCTTAGAAACCCTAAAAAACCATATGAAACCATAAGAAACGCTAAAAAAAATACTAAAAAGTGTTAAGAAACCATACCAAACGCTAAAAAATGCTAAAAAAAACCCTAAGAATCCCTAAGAAATGCTGCCCCAAGAAGCCCTAAAAACCCTAAACACTCTAGGAAACGCTAAGAAACTCTAAGAAACCCTATAAAAACCTAAGAAATGCTAAAAACCCTATAAAACCCTAAGAAACCCTAAGAAATGCTAAGAAACACTAAGTAACACTAAGAAAACTTAAAAACACTAAGAAACCCCAAGAAACACTAAAAAAAATGCTAAGAATCACTAAGAAACCCTATGAAAACCTAAGAAATGCTAATAAACCCTAGGAAACCCTAAGAAACGGTAAACAAATGATAGGAAACCCAAGTAAATGCTAAAATCACTAAGAAACCATAAGAAATGCAAATAGACCCAAAAAAAAATGCTAAGAACCCATAAGGAACCCTAAGAAACCCTATGAAACGCTAAAAAACTCTAAAAGTGCTAAGAAACCCTAAAAATCCATAAGAAATGCTAAGAAGCCCCTAGAACCCTAAAAAACCCTAAGAACCCAAAAAACTCTAGGAAACGCTAAGAAATGCTAAGAAACCCTAAGAAACACTAAGAAATCCTATACAACCCTAAGAAATAATAAGAAATGGTAAGAAATGCTACGAAAGCCTAATAAATGCTAAAAAAAACTCTAAGAAATCCTAAGAAATGCAAATACACCCAAAGAAATGCTAAGAACCCACAAGGAACCCTAAGAAAAACTAAGAAACGCTAAGTAACTCTACAAAACCCTAAGAAATGCTAAGAAGCCCCAAGAAGCCCTAAGAAACCCTAAGAACGCAAAGAAACCCTAATAACCCAAAACAACACTTTAAAAAAACCTTATGAAACCCTAGAAAACACAAACAAATGCTAAAAAATGCTAAGAAACACTAAGAAACGCTAAGAAAACCTAGAAAATGCTAGGAAAGCCTAAGAAACACTACAAAACGCTAAAACTCTAAGAAACACTATAAAACCCTAAGAAATGCTAAGAAAACCTAAGAAACCCTATGGTCTAATAAACTCAAAGAAACCCTAGAATATATAGAGAAACGCAAAGTAACACTAAGAAACCCCAAGTAACGCTAAAAAAATGCTAAGATTCGCTAATAAACACTGTGAAACCCTAAGTAATGCTTATAAACCCTAAGAAAGCCTAAGAAACGGTAAGAAACTCTAGGAAACCCTCAGTAAATGCTAAAAAACGCTAAGACACCCTTAAAAATGCAAATAAACCCAAAGAAAAGCTAAGAACCCAAAAGGAACCCAAAGAAACGCTAAAAAAGTCTAAGAAACACTTATAAACCCTATTAAATCCTAAGAAACGCTAAAAAACACTAAAAAGTGCTAAGAAACCCTACAAATCGCTAAGAAATACCAATAAACACTAAGAATCCCTAAGAAATGCTAAGAAGCCCCAAGAAACCATAAGAAATGCTAATAAACTATAAGAAATGCTAAGTAACGCTAAGAAACCCTAAAAAACATTAAAAAAACCCAAGAAATGCTAAAAAAAATGCTAAGAAACGCTAATAAACCCTAGCAAACACTAATAAACCCTAAAAAATTCTATGAAACGCTAAAAAATTCTAGGAAAATCTAGTAAACGCTAAAAAACCCTAAGAAATGATAAGAACCATATAAAACCCTAAGTAACCCTAAGAAACACTAAGAAATGCTAAGAAACCCTAAGAAACCCAAAGAAATGCTAAGAAACCCTAAGAAACCCAAAGAAATGCTAAGAAACCCTAAGAAACCCAAAGAAATGCTAAGAAAGCCTAAGGAACACTTAGAAACCCAAAAAAATCCTATGAACTGCTAAGAATCCCTACCAAACGCTAACAAATACTAAGAAAACCTAAGAATCCTAAGAAATGCTAAGAAGCACCAAGAATCGCTAAGAAATGCAAAGAAACCCTAAAAACCCCTTAAAAAACCCTAAGAAACGGTAAAACTCTAAAAAATGCTAAGAAATCCTAAGAAACCCAAAGAAACACTAAAAAAAATGCTAAAACTATCTAAAATCCCAATAAAACCCTCAAAAACGCTAAAAAAACCCTAAGAAACACTACAAACCCTAAAAAATGCTAAGAAACCCAAAAAATGCTAAAATACGCTAAGTAATGCTAAGAAACCCTAAAAAAAACTCTAAGAAACCCCAAGAAACGCTAAAACAATTCTAAGAAACGCTAAGAAATATAATGAAACCCTAATAAATCTTAGGAAACCCTAAGAAACGGTAAGAAACACTAGGAAACTCTAGTAAATGCTAAAAAAACCCTCAAGGAACCCTAAAAAACACTAAGAAACACTAGGAAACCCTAGTAAATGTAAAAAAAAAAAAGCTAAGAAACACTAAGAAATGCAATAAACCCAAATAAATGCTAAGAACCCATAAGGAACCCTATGAAACCCAAATAAACATCAAGAAAGCCTAAGAAACGCTTAGAAAACCTAAAAAATCCTATGAAACTCTAAGAAACACTAAAAAGTGCTAAGAGTACCTACCAAAAGCTAAGAAACCCTAAGAATCCCAAAAAAAATGCTACGAAGCCACAAGAAGTATTAAAAAAAACCCTAAGAAACACTAAAAATCTAGAAAATGCTAAGAAATCCTAAGAAAACCTAAGAAACGATAGGAAACCCTAAGAAACGCTAAGAAACTATAAGAAACACTAAATAACAGTAAGAAACCCTTAAAAACACCAAGAAACCCCAAGAAACGCTAAAATAAAGCTAAGAATCGCTAAGAAACCCTAAGAAATGCCAACAAATCCTAATAAACCCTGGAAACCCTAAGAAATGGTAACAAATGCTAGGAAACCCAAGTAAACGCTAAAAATGCTAAGAAACCCTAAGAAATGCAAATAAATCCAAAGAGCCCATAAGGAACCCTAAGAAACCCAAAGAAACGCTAAAAAGCCGAAGAAACTCTTAGAAACCCTAAAAAACCTTATAAAAAACTCTAAAAAGTGCTAAGAAACCCTACCAAACACTAACAAATACTAAGAATCTCTAAGAAATGCGAAGAAGCTCTAAAAACTCTAGGAAACGCAAATAAATGCTACGAAACGCTAATAAACCCAGAGAAACACTAAGAAACAAAAATAAACTGTAAGAAACCATATAAAACCTTAAGAAACGCTAAGAAATCCGAAGAAATGGTAAATAAAACCAAACAAACTCTAAGAATCCATAGGAACCCTAAGAAACACAAAGAAACCCTGAAACCCCTAAAAAAATCACTAAAAACACCTTAAAAAATCTTTATGAAACCCTAAGAAACGCTAACAAATGCTAAGAAACACAAAGACACCCTAAGAAATGCTAAGAAACCCTATAAAACCCTAAGAAAACCTATAAAACCCTAAGAAATGCTAAGAAACCCTAAGAAATGCTAAAAAACTATAAGAAATCCTAAAAACACTAAGAAACCCCAAGAAACGCTAAAAAAATGCTAAGAATCACTAACAAACTCTAAGAAAGCCTATGAAACCCTAAGGAATGCTAATAAACCCTAATAAACCATACGAAACCCTAAGAAACACTATAAAACCCTAGTATACGCTAAAAACACTAAAAAAAACCCTAAGAAATGCAAATAAACGAAAAGAAACCATAAGAATTCATAAAAAACCAAAAGAAATGCTAAGAAAGCCCAAGAAATGCTAAAAACCACTAAAAAAACTCTATTAAACCCTAAGAAACGCTAAAAAAAACACTATAAAGTGCTAAGAAACCCTACAAAACATTAAGAATTGGTAAGAAACTATAAGAAATGCTAAGTAATGCTAAGAAACCATAAAAAACATTAAGAAACCCAATAAAACTAAAAAATGCTAAGATTCATTAATAAATGCTATGAAACCCTAGGAAATGCTAATAAACCCAAATAAACACTATGAAACCCTAAGAAACGCTAAAAAAAACGCTAAGAAAACCTAAGAAATGCTAAGAACACTTAAGGAACCCCAAGAAATGCTAATAAACCCTAGAAAACCCTAAGAAACGGTAAGAAATGCTAGGAAACCCTAGTAAACGCTAAAAAAAGCTAAGAAATGCTAAGAAACCCAAAGAAATGGTCATAAATGCTAGGAAACGCTAAAAAACTATAAGAAACCCTATAAAACCATAAGAAACCCTAAAAAACGTGAAGAAACCCTAAGAAATGCTAAGAAACTATAAGAAATGCTAAGTAACATTAGGAAACCCTGAAAACACTAATAAACCCCAATAAACGCTAAAAAAATGCTAATTATCACTAATAAATGCTAAGAAACCCTACGAAATGCTAATAAACCCTAATAATCCCTAGGAAACCCTAAGAAATGATAGAAAACCCTAGTAAATGCTAAGAAACACTAAGAAATGCAAATAAACCCAAAGAAATGCTAAGAACCCATAAGGAACCCTATGAAACCCAAAGAAATGCTAAGAAAGCCTAAAAACGCTTAGAAACCCTAAAAAACCATATGAAACCATAAGAAACGCTAAAAAAATACTAAAAAGTGTTAAGAAACCATACCAAACGCTAAAAAATGCTAAAAAAAACCCTAAGAATCCCTAAGAAATGCTGCCCCAAGAAGCCCTAAAAACCCTAAACACTCTAGGAAACGCTAAGAAACTCTAAGAAACCCTATAAAAACCTAAGAAATGCTAAAAACCCTATAAAACCCTAAGAAACCCTAAGAAATGCTAAGAAACACTAAGTAACACTAAGAAAACTTAAAAACACTAAGAAACCCCAAGAAACACTAAAAAAAATGCTAAGAATCACTAAGAAACCCTATGAAAACCTAAGAAATGCTAATAAACCCTAGGAAACCCTAAGAAACGGTAACAAATGATAGGAAACCCAAGTAAATGCTAAAATCACTAAGAAACCATAAGAAATGCAAATAGACCCAAAAAAAAATGCTAAGAACCCATAAGGAACCCTAAGAAACCCTATGAAACGCTAAAAAACTCTAAAAAGTGCTAAGAAACCCTAAAAATCCATAAGAAATGCTAAGAAGCCCCTAGAACCCTAAAAAAACCCTAAGAAACCCAAAAAACTCTAGGAAACGCTAAGAAATGCTAAGAAACCCTAAGAAACACTAAGAAATCCTATACAACCCTAAGAAATAATAAGAAATGGTAAGAAATGCTACGAAAGCCTAATAAATGCTAAAAAAAACTCTAAGAAATCCTAAGAAATGCAAATACACCCAAAGAAATGCTAAGAACCCACAAGGAACCCTAAGAAAAACTAAGAAACGCTAAGTAACTCTACAAAACCCTAAGAAATGCTAAGAAGCCCCAAGAAGCCCTAAGAAACCCTAAGAACGCAAAGAAACCCTAATAACCCAAAACAACACTTTAAAAAAACCTTATGAAACCCTAGAAAACACAAACAAATGCTAAAAAATGCTAAGAAACACTAAGAAACGCTAAGAAAACCTAGAAAATGCTAGGAAAGCCTAAGAAACACTACAAAACGCTAAAAACTCTAAGAAACACTATAAAACCCTAAGAAATGCTAAGAAAACCTAAGAAACCCTATGAAACCTAATAAACTCAAAGAAACCCTAGAATATATAAGAAACGCAAAGTAACACTAAGAAACCTCAAGTAACGCTAAAAAAATGCTAAGATTCGCTAATAAACACTGTGAAACCCTAAGTAATGCTTATAAACCCTAAGAAAGCCTAAGAAACGGTAAGAAACTCTAGGAAACCCTAGTAAATGCTAAAAACGCTAAGACACACTTAAAAATGCAAATAAACCCAAAGAAAAGCTAAGAACCCAAAAGGAACCCAAAGAAACGCTAAAAAAGTCTAAGAAACACTTATAAACCCTATTAAATCCTAAGAAACGCTAAAAAACACTAAAAAGTGCTAAGAAACCCTACAAATCGCTAAGAAATACCAATAAACACTAAGAATCCCTAAGAAATGCTAAGAAGCCCCAAGAAACCATAAGAAATGCTAATAAACTATAAGAAATGCTAAGTAACGCTAAGAAACCCTAAAAAACATTAAAAAAAACCCAAGAAATGCTAAAAAAAATGCTAAGAAACGCTAATAAACCCTAGCAAACACTAATAAACCCTAAAAAATTCTATGAAACGCTAAAAAATTCTAGGAAAATCTAGTAAACGCTAAAAAACCCTAAGAAATGATAAGAACCATATAAAACCCTAAGTAACCCTAAGAAACACTAAGAAATGCTAAGAAACCCTAAGAAACCCAAAGAAATGCTAAGAGCCCTTGAGGAACACTAAGAAAACCAAAGAAATGCTAAGAAAGCCTAAGGAACACTTAGAAACCCAAAAAAATCCTATGAACTGCTAAGAATCCCTACCAAACGCTAACAAATACTAAGAAAACCTAAGAATCCCTAAGAAATGCTAAGAAGCACCAAGAATCGCTAAGAAATGCAAAGAAACCCTAAAAACCCCTTAAAAAACCCTAAGAAACGGTAAAAACTCTAAAAAATGCTAAGAAATCCTAAGAAACCCAAAGAAACACTAAAAAAAATGCTAAAACTATCTAAAATCCCAATAAAACCCTCAAAAACGCTAAAAAAACCCTAAGAAACACTACAAACCCTAAAAAATGCTAAGAAACCCAAAAAATGCTAAAATACGCTAAGTAATGCTAAGAAACCCTAAAAAAACTCTAAGAAACCCCAAGAAACGCTAAAACAATTCTAAGAAACGCTAAGAAATATAATGAAACCCTAATAAATCTTAGGAAACCCTAAGAAACGGTAAGAAACACTAGGAAACTCTAGTAAATGCTAAAAAACCCTCAAGGAACCCTAAAAACACTAAGAAACACTAGGAAACCCTAGTAAATGTAAAAAAAAAAAAGCTAAGAAACACTAAGAAATGCAAATAAACCCAAATAAATGCTAAGAACCCATAAGGAACCCTATGAAACCCAAATAAACATCAAGAAAGCCTAAGAAACGCTTAGAAAACCTAAAAAATCCTATGAAACTCTAAGAAACACTAAAAAGTGCTAAGAGTACCTACCAAAAGCTAAGAAACCCTAAGAATCCCAAAAAAATGCTACGAAGCCACAAGAAGTATTAAAAAAACCCTAAGAAACACTAAAAATCTAGAAAATGCTAAGAAATCCTAAGAAAACCTAAGAAACGATAGGAAACCCTAAGAAACGCTAAGAAACTATAAGAAACACTAAATAACAGTAAGAAACCCTTAAAAACACAAAGAAACCCCAAGAAACGCTAAAATAAAGCTAAGAATCGCTAAGAAACCCTAAGAAATGCCAACAAATCCTAATAAACCCTGGGAAACCCTAAGAAATGGTAACAAATGCTAGGAAACCCAAGTAAACGCTAAAAATGCTAAGAAACCCTAAGAAATGCAAATAAATCCAAAGAGCCCATAAGGAACCCTAAGAAACCCAAAGAAACGCTAAAAAGCCGAAGAAACTCTTAGAAACCCTAAAAAACCTTATAAAAAACTCTAAAAAGTGCTAAGAAACCCTACCAAACACTAACAAATACTAAGAATCTCTAAGAAATGCGAAGAAGCTCTAAAAACTCTAGGAAACGCAAATAAATGCTACGAAACGCTAATAAACCCAGAGAAACACTAAGAAACAAAAATAAACTGTAAGAAACCATATAAAACCTTAAGAAACGCTAAGAAATCCGAAGAAATGGTAAATAAAACCAAACAAACTCTAAGAATCCATAGGAACCCTAAGAAACACAAAGAAACCCTGAAACCCCTAAAAAAATCACTAAAAACACCTTAGAAAATCTTTATGATACCCTAAGAAACGCTAACAAATGCTAAGAAACACAAAGACACCCTAAGAAATGCTAAGAAACCCTAAGAAATGCTAAAAAAACTATAAGAAATCCTAAAAACACTAAGAAACCCCAAGAAACGCTAAAAAAATGCTAAGAATCACTAACAAACTCTAAGAAAGCCTATGAAACCCTAAGAAATGCAAATAAACCCTAATAAACCATACGAAACCCTAAGAAACACTATAAAACCCTAGTATACGCTAAAAACACTAAAAAACCCTAAGAAATGCAAATAAACGAAAAGAAACCATAAGAATTCATAAAAAACCAAAAGAAATGCTAAAAACCACTAAAAAAACTCTATTAAACCCTAAGAAACGCTAAAAAAAACACTATAAAGTGCTAAGAAACCCTACAAAACATTAAGAATTGGTAAGAAACTATAAGAAATGCTAAGTAATGCTAAGAAACCATAAAAAACATTAAGAAACCCAATAAAACTAAAAAATGCTAAGATTCATTAATAAATGCTATGAAACCCTAGGAAATGCTAATAAACCCAAATAAACATTATGAAACCCTAAGAAACGCTAAAAAACGCTAAGAAAACCTAAGAAATGCTAAGAACACTTAAGGAACCCCAAGAAATGCTAATAAACCCTAAGAAACGATAAGAAATGCTAGGAAACCCTAGTAAACGCTAAAAAAAGCTAAGAAATGGTCATAAACGCTAGGAAACGTTAAAAAATGCTAAGAAATGCTAAGAAACCCAAAGAAATGGTCATAAATGCTAGGAAACGCTAAAAAACTATAAGAAACCCTAAAAAACGTGAAGAAACCCTAAGAAATGCTAAGTAACATTAGGAAACCCTGAAAACACTAATAAACCCCAATAAACGCTAAAAAAATGCTAATTATCACTAATAAATGCTAAAAAACCCTACGAAATGCTAATAAACCCTAATAATCCCTAGGAAACCCTAAGAAATGATATAAAACCCTAGTAAATGCTAAGAAACACTAAGAAATGCAAATAAACCCAAAGAAATGCTAAGAACCCATAAGGAACCCTATGAAACCCAAAGAAATACTTAGAAAGCCTAAAAACGCTTAAAACCCTAAAAAACGATATGAAACCATAAAAAACGCTAAAAAAAATACTAAAAAGTGCTAATAAACCATACCAAACGCTAAAAAAATACTAAAAAAACCCTAAGAATCCCTAAGAAATGCTGCCCCAAGAAGCCCTAAAAACCCTAAACACTCTAGGAAACGCTAAGAAACTCTAAGAAACCCTATAAAAACCTAAGAAATGCTAAAAACCCTATAAAACCCTAGGAAATGCTAAAAAAACACTAAGAAAACTTAAAAACACCAAGAAACCCCAAGAAACACTAAAAAAATGCTAAGAATCACTAAGAAACCCTATGAAAACCTAAGAAATGCTAATAAACCCTAGGAAACCCTAAGAAACGGTAACAAATGATAGGAAACCCAAGTAAATGCTAAAATCACTAAGAAACCCTAAGAAACCATAAGAAATGCAAATAGACACAAAAAAATGCTAAGAACCCATAAGGAACCCTAAGAAACCCAAAGAAACACTAAGAAAGACTAATAAATGCTTAGAAACCCTATGAAACGCTAAAAAACTCTAAAAAGTGCTAAGAAACCCTACTAAATGCTAAGAAACCCTAAAAATCCATAAGAAATGCTAAGAAGCCCCTAGAACCCTAAAAAACCCTAAGAAACCCAAAAAACTCTAGGAAACGCTAAGAAATGCTAAGAAATCCTATATAACCCTAAGAAATAATAAGAAATGGTAAGAAATGCTAGGAAAGCCTAATAAATGCTAAAAAAACTCTAAGAAATCCTAAGAAATGTAAATACACCCAAAGAAATGCTAAGAACCCACAAGGAACCCTAAGAAACACTAAGAAACGCTAAGTAACTCTACAAAACCCTAAGAAATGCTAAGAAGCCCCAAGAAGCCCTAAGAAACCCTAATAACCCAAAACAACACTTTAAAAAAACCTTATGAAACCCTAGAAAACACAAATAAATGCTAAGAAATGCTAAAAAATGCTAAGAAACGCTAAGAAAACCTAGAAAATGCTAAGACCGATATCTCTTGTACCTTTGACTCTACAGCAAATACATTAGGATCAATTGAAAAGGAAAAAAGGCAACTGAAAAGAAAATAGCAGAAAAACAAGAAGAGATAAAAGCCATAATTGAAAAGAAAGATATAAAAGGCAAAGTTGAAAAGGAAGAAAGAGAAATAGAATAGAGAAAAGCTAAATTTGAAAAAGAAAAGAAAAAAGTCATAATTGAAAAGAAAGAGAGTAAAAATAATTTTATAAGTTTACACATCCTTATAGTACCTATGTACAAGGATATATTTTTAAATACTAACCCCATTGTCGGATATCTGCCGAGCAATATTATATCTTTTTTGCAGGAATTCAAGCATGTTCCAAAGAAGACATCTTTTGTTTTGTCGTCAAGTTAAAGAATCAAGCATCAAACTCAATACCAACACATAAAGCTGATGGAAAAGTGAATCGCGCCAAGGAGAATTAATCCACCAGTTGTGCAACTAACCAAAAGAGGTAATACTTGGCAGGCATACATTAATTGTCGAGTTATTAACAATACCCAGGTATCTTTTCAATACTCTATTCCTTATTTAGATCATATAGTAGATGATTTGCATGGATTTTATTTGATTTTAAAAAGAAATCTTAAAAGTGAATCAATAAAATTTGAATTAAACATGAATTGAAAACTTTACTGAAAACAAAACCTGGTTTATATGATTGGTTGATTATGATATTTTGTTTGAATAATGCAACTAATACTTCTATTAAGATATTGAATTATTTCTTAAATACTTTTTATTGAAAAGTTGGTTGATGTATATTTTGATTATATAATAATATCTAATATGTCCTTATATAACCATGAAATATATTTAAAAGTGGTCTTAAATATTTTTAGGAAATATATATATTGTATTAATAATTTTATATTTTCTAAATATGTTACTATTTCTAAATGGATTGTAATTAAAAAGGAAATTAAGGCAACTCAAGATTGGTTAATACCTTATTTGGTAAGTGAGATGAGAAGTTTCCTTAGATTAACTTACCCTTATATAGATTATGTTTCTAAATTTAATAGTTGTCATATACCTCTCACTTTATTTTTAGAAAAAATATATTTTATTTATATTATGTGATGCGCAAGGAAATATATTCAATTATTTAGAGAATAAACTAACTAGTTTCTATTTTACTACATTACCTAACTTTCCTAAATTATTCAAACTTAATTGTAAAGTATCAAAAATAGGTAGTGTAAATATATTGATTATATATTTTAGTGAAAAGTTGAACAAAATAGCATTCAACTATCATACTTATGATAATGGGATATTTGTGTTTTCTCAACCTCTACAAATATGACAGCTAAGGCAAAAAGAATCTATTATTCACATGAATCATGTATTTGATTTGCATATTAAGAGGAAGTATAGGTTGAAGAAGCGTCATGCAAGGTTAGTGGTTTTCATCAAGATTTTTCCATATGTTATCAAGTATAGACAAGGTATGAAATATATCATTGTCAATTCACTCTCACGAAGATACGCTGTGTTTATAATCCTTGATAGTAAATTTCTTGGTTTTGATTATATAAAGAAATTATATACAAATATTCTTTATTTCTATGAAGTGATTAAGAGTTGTAAAAATGATATGTTTGAAAAGTTTTACTTGGAAAATTGGTTTCTTTTCCAGGAAAATAAATTATGCATCTCTCTATTTTCTTTGTGTAAGTTATTTGTTAAGAAATCATATATCTTAGAACTTATTGGACAATTTATGAAAAGGAATGTGATGAAATTTTGTGTTAAATGCATTACATATAGAAAAGATAAGTTTAGCCAACAATTTCATATTTTATAGTTAAACAATTTTTAAAAATAACACATCTTATTAAATATCATAAAACTGAGGGTGCATCAAATGCTACTTATTTATTATTTAGAGAAGTTGCTATATTGTATTATATTCCTAAAATTATTGTATTTAATTATGATACTAAATTTTGGAGTTACTTTTTGAATATTTTGTTAAGTAAGTTGGAAACAAAACTTTTATCTTTAACTATATTTACATGATATTATCTTTATATATAATCATTATATTCATTCTATTATTATATTTTTATTAGTTAAAGTTATTTATAGTTTTAATTCATTGACTCGTCTAAACTTGATATTAATTAATATTGATAAGTTAGTAAATTTAGATTTGAAGAGAAAAAAATAAGTTTCTAAAACAAATTAAGAAAATAGCATATGAAAATCGAGTCAATCAAGGCTTTAAGAAGATTGTTTTTGATCCACGAATTTGTGCTAAAATCATTCTTAGAGTAGGTTTATCCTAGGACGCATCACAACCCCTCTTGGGCATCTTGAATGTCATGTAACACAGTGCATGCACAAATCAATAATTTTCCACATAAGCCATTTAATTTATGGTGCCACTAGTCCAACGGCCCCGACCCTCAACTCGACCTATAGCTATTTGTCTCGACTGATCCGTAGTCCTGTCATGTTGCAGTCCCGCTAGTCCATCGAGTATGTTTGTCCTGTCTTAGTACCATGGCCAAACAAATCATTCACTTAAAGTTTTCATGCCTTAAATCATATTTGTTTATGAGCTCCTTCTCATGCCAACTAGCCTTGGGCCCATTGTATGAAAATTTTAAAATCGGGTATATTAGCCCCCAAGTTCCAAAACCGAGGCCTCTGGCCTATCTGAGCTATTCGAGCTCCCATCAATAAGGTCTCCCAAAAGTCAGGGGAGGGCACTTCTAACAAAAATAAACTTTTAGTCATCCATCACACCAACTGGGTATGAGGACATCTCTGCTTGTAACTAATAAGCGGATTTTCTACTTATAGGAATTTTAATCATACCAACCGGGTATGATCTACTTACAACCAATAAGTAGTTTTTTTCGTGTAATTTTCACATCACTCCTCTCAGGTGTGATGGTTAAAATACCACTTAGTAGTGGGTTTTTATTTCTGAGGTGCTTATCATCCCAATCGGGTATGATATAAAATCCCACTCACCCGATAGTGCCGTGAATTTCTTCTTAATCGGCTTGTTGCCTTCACGCGAACTTGTCTTAGTTGGCATTTCTAATACTTCGTGTTTCGTTGTGGGCGCAGCGGTCCGAGCTTTCAATCTAGGCAGATAGCTCTTGTCCTAAGGTTCCTTCTAGGATCAAGAATGGCATCAATTGATGTCAAATTGAGTGAGAATTTAGTCATTAAAAATTTGTCGGTTCTCTCTCTACCACCGATTGAAATTTACTGAGGTGAGCCCAATTGGCTTATCTTTCCATTATGATTTAGTTGTAGGAAGGTTGTGGAGGTGTTGGGATGGCTTGGTTTGGCTTGAGAAGTACTCGAATTGGCCGATTTCAGCTTGGCCGAAATAGGGCAGCTTTGGTCCACCAGAGCTACTTCACTATTCTATCACGTCGGCATTTCTCCGACAATCCTTGGAGCAAATGGAGACTACAGGCGTGTAGCTGACTTCTCCCTGAATCCAAAGAACTCGACCACACCTTCTTTAGTTTAGAAAAATGCATAAGTCTGACCTCTGGTTCAAGCTTCACCGGAAAATGGAGCAGAAAGAAGAGAGTGGAATTTTCAGGTGTGATGAGAATGAATGAGGATGGGGCTCTTTATATAAGAAGCTAAGGGACTTGTTGGCCATCCAATTGTCGTCTTAATGGAGGTCATTCATTGCCTGAAACTTCCTGGCTGGAGACTTTTCATCTTCATTGGCGTTGCTCAATTTTTCGATGAGTGAAGAGTGTTGTCATCTAAAGGAAGAAGACGACACTATTTCGAACAGGACCGGACCGGTCCAAACCGAGTTCAAAGGTTAAACCGACCAGTTCATGCCCAATTCGATCAAATTTTACAAAATTAAAAATTTCTAAATTCATTCTCTATCCAATGGTGGCATCAATTCTCCAATTTGAATTTTCTAAGCCACCAAGAAAAATAAATTTAATATTCGGTTCAATCAGATTTAGATCCGATTCACCTGAACCGGTTTAGTTTTCATCTCTAATTCATCCCAAAGTCATTTTTCATGACTTTTTTGACTCTTTAGGTTACTCAGGATCCAAAAATTTCCCGGTTTACGCTTTCTCTATCGTTTCTAGTTCATAAACCGACTCGATTTTCTCTTTGGAAATGACCAGTTCTTTCCCTAGTTTTATTATTATCAAAGGATAGGATTTACAAGTCAGCTACCTAACAGCAATTTCTGTTCGACTTGAGGACCGTCGGAGAAGCACCCGTGGAATCAAACAATGAAGCAGTTCCAATGGACCGCAGCTGCCCTCTTATGACCGAGATGAAATTGGCCAAATTCAGCCCTCCTCAAGCAAACCAAGCCCTTCTAATACTCCCACAGCCCTCGCACGATCGTAATAGAGCTAAAAGGTAAGCCAATTTGGCCCCCCTCTGTAATTTCCAATTGGCATTAACCATGAAAACTTCACTAACCAAATTCTTCCTCAATTCGATATGAATTAAATCGATTCTTGATCCTAGAAGTAACCACATGATGAGAGCTAATTGCCTAAATAGAAAGCTCGGACCAGTGCATTGTAAACCCCATCCTTTGATAATAAGAAAAACTAGGAAAAAAACCTATTATTTTCAAAAAGAAAACCCAATCAGTTTATAAATAGTAACTAATAGAGAAAGGGCAAACTAGGAAATTTATAAATCCCAAGTGACCTAAACAATCATAAAAGTCATGAAAAGGACTTTAGGATGAATTGGAGGTAAAAAACAAACCGGTTCAGGTGAACCGAACCTAAACCGAATTGTACTGGTTTGAACCACTGTTGAACCAGTTTCTAAATGTATTTTTCAATGTGGCTTAGAAAATTCAAATTGGAGAATCGAAGTCACCGTTGGATAGAGAATGAATTTAGATTAATTTAAAATTTTTTAATTTTAAAAACTCAATCGAATCGAGTCTGAACCGGTCGATTTAAGCAGTGAACCTAGTGCGGACCAGTTTGAAACATTGTCATGTTCTTCCTTCAAAAGACAGCACTGTTCACTCACCGAAAAATCAAGTAACGCTGGCGAAGATGAAAAGTCTCCAACCAGGGAGTTTCAGGCAATGAATGACTGCCATAAAGACTCCAATCGAACGGCCAAGAAGTCCCCGAGCATCCTATATAAAGAGCCCCTCCTCATTCATCCTCCTCCCACCTAAAAACTCCTCTCTCTCCCTACTACTCCATTTTTCGGAGAAGCTCAAACCAAAACTCCAACTTTGGGGGGTTTTTTAGCCAAAGAAACTGAGGTCAAGTTAATTAGATTCGAGGAGAAGACAACTACCCAAGGTAGTCTACAATTGCTTCGAGGGTCGCTGAAGAAACGTTGGCGTCATCGAACAATGAAACAGCTTTGGCGAACCGAAGCTACCCTATTTTGGTCAAGCTAAAAACTGCCAATTTGAGCTCTTCTCAAGCAAAAACAAGCTTCCCAACACTTCCACAGCCCTCATACAACTGAATTAGAGTGAAAAGGTAAGACAATTTGGCTCCCCTCTATAATTTTCTATTAGTGTTAGAGAGAGAACCAATGAAACTTCACTAACCAAATTCTCCCTATATTCGACATGAATTGATGCAATTTTTTATCCTAGGAGAAACCTCGGGACAAGAGCTATCTGTCCAGATCAAAATCTCGAACCGTCGCACCCTCGACGGTAAGCTTTCGAAGCTTTATCACTCTAAGTCCAGTTTTCCCACAAAGCTCCATTTGAGCTAAATTATGATACAAATGACATGATTTAAAGTTCCATTGAATAGTGTGGAAGTGTAGGAACTCAATTTTACCTTCAATTTCAAAATTTAACCCGATTGAATGGTCAATTTGATGAAATCAAATTCGGCTAGTTGGAACAGGGGAAATTTGTGAATTTCGAAAATTTGAGGGACTAAAGTGCAATTTCCCAAAATTGAGGGTCAATTGGCCATGGAAAATATGTTGGAGGACCAATTGGTCAATTTTTGGAATTATTGGGGTCAAATTTGCCATTTTTGTAAAGTAGGGGAAAAATGGTAATTTTTGAAAAGCTGGGGACCAAAATGGAAATTTAGGAAACTTAAACCCCTTTTGTGATTTTGGATAAATTAAGGTCCCAATGTGAATTTTAGAAGTTTTGGGACTCAATTGGAAAAAAAATTGGCATTAGGGACCTAAAGTTAAAGAAAAAGAACTTTAGGGACTTAAATGCAAATAAGTAAATGTTTGGGCATTTTATTCTTTCGTGATTGATGAAGGCTATTAGGCCAAAGGTAAATGAACAAAGATGTTCGTATCATGTAGGAACATGAAGTATCATGAACGCCAGCAAGGATAGGCTCGTGTGAGGCATAGAGCCGGTTAAGAAGAAAGATATAATGCACTTATCGGGTGAGTGGGAATTTTCACATCATACTCAATTAGGATTATGAGTACCTCAGAATTTAAAACCCACTACTAAGTAGAATTTTAACGTCACACCTGAATGGAGTGATGTGAGAAACACACAGAAAAACTACTTATCAGTTGTAAGTAGATCAAACTCAGTTGGTATGACAAACTTCCTGGAAGGAAGTAGAAAACCCACTTATCGGTTATGAGTGGAGATGTCCTTACACACGATTGGTGTGATGGACAACTGAAAAGTTATTTTTATCAGAAGTGCTCTCCCTTGACTGTGTGCCACTACTTAAACATTTTTGGAGACCTTCTTGACGAGAGCTCGAATAGCTTAGATAGGTCGGAGGCCTCAATTTTGGAACTTGGAGGCTAAATGCCCGATTTTCAAAATCTCGTACAGTGGGCCCAAGGCCAGTTGGCACGAGTAGGAGCTCATAAACAAACATTATGTTAAGCCATGAAAACTTTAATGAATGATGTGATTTGGCCATGGTACCAAGACAAGACTAACACACTCAATGGATTGGTGGCAGTGCGACAAGATAGGTCGACGAACCAGTCGAGACAAACAACTGCATGTCGAGTTGAGGGTCGGGGCCATTAGACCAATGGCACCAAAGATTAATGGCTTATATGGAAAATTATTGTTTGCGCATGCACTGAGGTTCGGGATCATCAAGATGCCCAAGAGGGGTAGTGATGCATCCTAGGCGCTATTAGACGACATGATGGAGATAAGGGTGGTTTGTCATGCCAGCAGTTAGGGAACCTCAACGTAGCTTCATGCACATGAGACCGGGGTGGGGTCGGGATGAGGTCTTTGTCCTCATATGGACATAGAGCTTCTTTTCAGGATTAAGGGTTGGATGTTACGTACATCCACTCATTCTCAGGGTAGAAGTAGATGGGCTTCCATCTTGGTGATCAGTAAAGTCGCTCTGACGCCACAAGTGGGTGCAGTGGACGGGTTGTCCTATGAATGTGTGATCCCATCATGATGAAGGGCGTGAGTTGATTGTTAAACATACCAACTATGATTAATGATGAGTAATGGTTTTGAAAACCAAGAAACTATGGTAGAAATGGTTTTAAAAAAAATAAGGAGTCTAGCAAACTCCAATTCAAACTATTTTCTAAAACTCATGTTTCAAACACCCATTTACTGAATTATCAAACTCACCCTCCTCCATTTACCCCTTTTTAGGTAACTGAGGGAAACACCTACCTAAAGACCTTCAATTAGCCAAACCTACAAGATAGGTATGTAAGTTAACATTTTGTGCAGTTTTGATTAATGTTATTATAGGAAAGGTACAGGTATAAAGGACACCTTACTCCTCACGGTTTAAAGAAGGGGAAAACCCTTAATAAACCGGGAGAGTGGCAGGATGCTCACGGGGATCCGACCAAATTCACGAGGTTGGATATCACATACATCCACTCATTTTCGGGGTAGAAGTGGACATGCTTCCATCTAGGTGGCTGGTAAAGTCGCTCTGACGCCACAACTGGGTGCAATGGGCGGGCTGCTTTGTGAATGTGTGATCCCTTCATGATGAAGGGCGTGTGTTGATTGTTAAACACACCAACTATGGTTAATGATGAGTAATGGTTTTGAAAACAAAGAAACTGTGGAAGAAATGGTTTTAAAGAAAATAAGAAGTCTGGCACACTCCAATTCAAACTATTTTATGAAACTCATATTTCAAACACCCATTCAATGAGTTGTCAAACTCACCCCCCTCACTTTACCCCTTTTCAAGTAACCAAGGGAAACACCTACCTAAAGACCTTCAGTTAGCCAAACCTGTAAGACAGGTATGTAAGTTAAAATTTTATTACAGTTTTGATTAATCTTATTATAGGAAAGGTATAGGTCTAAAGAATGCCTTACACCTCACAATTTAAAGAAGGGGAAAACCCTTAATAAACCGAGAGAGTGGCGGGTTGCTCACGGGGATACGACCAAATCGAGTTGGCATGACAGCTTGAGTAGTATCAGAGCCTGTTTCCTCAAATACATTATCAAGACTAGAGAACATAGTAACTAATAGGGATGATTTTAAAATTTATAGAATGGCTCCCAAGAAAGGAACTAAGAGAACTAGAGTCGTAGTCTCCAACACTGCCCAACCACCCCTACCTATGGAAACTCCCTAAGGAGCCCAAACAACCCCACCTAGACTGAGCTCAGAACACTAGAGGTTGTACGAGGAATTCACCCATGTATTTGGGCAGCCAAACCCCATCCTCGAGGTAGGCACCAACTCTTAGGTTGAATCAAAGGAAATACAATCCCATCCTCCTCCTGTTAGTCATCCCCCTCCAGTTGACATTCCCAAAAATCTCAAGACTCTCTGTCAACTAGGGTGTAGGCCTTTCCTTGGAGAGAAAGATGCTAGTGTCGCCATGGATTGGCTAGAAAATGTGAAGAAGCTGATGGGGATAGTCAGGATATCACCCGAGGACATGGTGATCCTAACAAAATTCTTCCTGGAGGGAAGTGCTAAAAGATGGTGGGACAATGTCTGAAACCTGCATACTTCCACCCCCACATGGGATCAATTTGAGGAGAGGTACGTAGAAGAGTATCTGGCTCCTCATTTGATTAACGAGAAGAAGCAATATTTCCCCCGAATTCGACAATGGCTTAACTCCATATCGGAGTATGAAACAAAATTCAATGAGTTAAACCCCTTTGCTCCTAACCTAGCTGGGCTAGCAGATATATGCCAGCGGTTTGTGGATGATCTCAATATAGACATACGAAACCATATGGAAGTACTAGGATGCCCCACGGACCTGGTAGCAGTAATTAGTATGGCTCATGAGTGTGAGCGACTAGTGCGGGGCATGGAGCAAACGACCTGGAAGGAGGATAAGGATCAAAACCGTTAGGGAGGACAGAAGGAGCATAATGGTCCGAGATGGGGAAATAGAGTGGCATTTCAAAAGAGAAGGGACATGTCACCACCTCACCAAAGTGTAATCCCCACCTTCCCCAAGGAAACCCTCATTGTCCTAGGTGCCAAAGGCACCACGAGGGAGCATGCTTGACCTGTTTTGCATATGGTCAAGTGTGGCACTTTGCAAAGGAATGCCCCTCTCTAATGGAGAACAAGCAAAGGAATACACTTAGACCACCACAAGGGAACCCTAGGAATCCTAGGCCAGACACTACAGCCTGAGTACCAGATAGGGTATACAACCTCACCTAGGAAGAGACTAGGAAAGACCCTAGTACTATTGCGAGTACATCCCAAAACTCTCCCAATTAGTTTAAGAAAATCATGTAATCGAAATTTTCATTCAATAAAGAAAGCCATTCCTCTAAAAATATATGTTTCTTCAATTAGAGTATGTGCAATTATGGGGACAATAGGTCTATGCCCTCTTCGATTAGGGAGCTAACTAGTTTAGGTGAATCGAATCCAAACCAGATTGAACCGATTTGAACCACTATTGAACCAGAGGAGAAATTCATTTTTCTAGGTAGGTTAAAATTTTCAAATTTGAGATTTGAGGCCACCATTGAATAGAAAATGAATTTAGATGAATTTAAAATATTTTAGATTTGAAAATTTTGGTCGAATTGGGGGTGAACCAGCTAGTTTAAGCTTTGAACCAAGTTCAGACTGGTCCGGTCCTGTTCAAAATAGTGTAGTTTTCTTCCTTCAAATGACAGCACTGTTCACTCGTTGGCTAAGAAATAGTATGAAACGCTAGGAGACCCTAATAGATGCTAAAAAAACCCTAAGAAATCCTAATAAACCCAAAGAAATTATAAGAACCCTTAAGGAACCCTAAGAAACCCAAAGTAACGCTAAGAAAACCAAAGAAACGCTTAGAAACCTTAAAAAACCCTATGAAACCCTAAAAACACTAAAAAGTGCTAAGAATACCTAAGAAATGCTAAGAAACTCTAAGAAACCCAAAGAAACACAAAGAAATGCTAACAAACTTTAAGAAACCCTAACAAACACTAAGAAACCCTACAAACCCTATAAAACCCTAAGAAATGCTAAGAAACTATAAAATACACTAAGTAACGCAAAGAAACCCTAAAAAATATTAAGAAACGCTAAAAAAATGCTAAGAATCACTAAGAAATTCTAATAAACCCTAATAAATACTAAGAAACACTAGTAAATGATAAGAAACGCTAAAAACCCTAACAAAATGCTAAGAAATCCTGGGAAACCCTAAGAACCCTAAGAAACGCTAAGAAACTCTAAGAAACCCTATAAAACCCTAAGAAATAATAAGAAACAATAAGAAACGCTAATTAACACTAAGAAACCCCAAGAAATGCAAAAAATGTAGAGAATCGCTAATAAACCCTATGAAACCCTAAGAAACACTAATAAACCCTAAGAAACACTAAGAATCCTTAAGGAAATCTAAGAAACGCTAAAACCCCTTAAAACCCTAAAAACTCTAAGAAACGCTAAGAAATGCTAAGAAACCCTACAAAACCCTAAGAAATACTAAATAAAGCTAAGAAACCCTAAAAAACAATAAGAAACCCCTAGAAATGCTAAAAATGCAAAGAATTACTAAGAAATGCTAAGAAAACCTATGAAACCCTAAGAATCATAAGTGTTCTCCCCAGACTATGTGCCAATGCTTAAAATTTTTACAAAACCTTCTTGACGAGAGCTAGAATAGCTTAGATAGGCCAGAGTCCTCGGTTTTGGAACTTGTGGGGCTAAACACCCAATTTTGGAAAATCACGTGCAGTAGGCCCAAGGCTAGTTGGCACGAGCAAGAGCTCGTAAACAAACATCAGATATTTAAGCCATGAAAACTCTTAATAAATGGATTATGTGATTTCACTATGGTATCAAGACATGACTGACATAATCGATGGACTGGCAATAGTGCATTAGGGCTAGGTCGACGAACCAACCTTATCACACCCCGACCCTATTTGGTCGGATCCCCATAAACAACTCGCCACTCTCCCAGTTTATTAAAGGGTTTCCCCTTATTATAAATCGTAAAGAGTAAGGCATCCTTTAAACCTGCACCATTTTCTGCAATAGCATAATCAAAACTATATGAAATTTTAAACTTTACATACCTGTCTTACAGGTGTTTTAGTTGATGGTCCTCAAGGGTAGGCTTTCCGAAATCTCCTGAAAAGGATATAAGGGAGGGGGTGAGTACGACTACTCAGTGAATGGATTTTCAAAAGTTTGGACTTTTAAGAAAACATTTATTTTTGGAGTGTGCCATACTCCTCTCTTTTCAAAAACCATTTCATTTAAATCTAGAGTTTTATCACCATTTCCTTATTTAATCACGGTGTGTCATCACCCAACACGCATCCTTCAACATGAAGGTTAAACACACATTCACAGGTCAGCACGACAACTGAATCCACTTGTGGCTTCGAAGCGACTTTACCAGCCACCCAGATAGAATTACATCCACTTCTACCCTGAGAATGAGTGGATGTTCGCGACATTCGACTCTCATTCCTGGAATAAATTCTTCATGTTTGTATGAGGAGAAAGACCTCATCGTATCCTCACCCCGGTCTCATGCGCTTGGTGGTACTCAAAAAATGGCACGGTCACGAGGAACGACGAACTGCCTTATACTCACCAGGTCATCTAGGGCACTTAGGACACATCACTACCCCTCATGGGCGTCTTTATGATCCCGTACTCATAGTGCATGCACAAACAATATTTTCTTATTATGAAAAGTATTCTATGGTGTCATTAGTCCAACGGTCCCGACTTTCAACTCAACCTGCAGCTGTTTGTCTCGACTGGTCCAGAGATCGGTCATGTCGCACTGCCACTAGTTAACTAAGAATGTCGGACCAGTCTTGGTACCATGACCATACAATTTACTTATTAAAATTTTATGGCACATATATCATGTTTGTTTATTTCCGCTCGTGCCCATTAACCTATGGCCCACTGTTCGAGATTTTCAAAAACCGGGCATATTAGTCCCCAAGTTCCAAAAACTAAGGCCCCACGGCCTATAAGAGCTATTCGAGCACCCGTCGAGAAGGTCTCCCAAATTGTTTAAGCATTGGCACACAATCAGGGGAGAACACTTCCGACAAAAATATCTTTTCACAGTCCATTATACCAACCAGATATAAGGACATCTACATTCATAACTGATGAACGGGTTTTAAACTTCTTTCGAGGAAGTTTCATCATACCAACCGGGTATGATCTACTAACAACTGGTAAGTAATTTTTCCACATGGTTTTCACATCACTACTTTAAGTTGTGATGTTTAAAATACCACATAGTAGTGGGTTTTCATTTCGATGTGCTTATCATCCCCAACTGGGTATGTTATAAAATCCCACTCAAACCCGGTAAGTGGTTTTTAACTTAAGTTATGCTAATCATCCCAACCGGGTATGACGTTAGTAAACCCACTCACCCATTAATGATGTGAATTCCACTAGACCGATTCTTTGTATTCACGCGAGCTTGTCCTTGCTGGCATTCCCAGTACATGTTCCTACACGATATGAACATCTTGGTTCATTATCCTTTGGCCTAATAGCCTTCATTCATTCCAAATTAATGAGAATGTCAAACTTTCATTTATTTGTAATTAGGTCCCTAAAGTTATTTCTCTTTAACTTTAAGTCCCTAATGTCGATTTTTCCTTAAATTGAGTCCCGAAACTTTTAAAATTTATCATAGGACCTCAATTTATTCCATTTCAAAAAAAGGGGATTAATTTCCCAAAATTCCAATTTGGTCCCCCAACTTTTCCAAAATTACCATTTTGCCCTTCCTTTACAAATATGGTAAGTTTCACCCCAAAAATCCTAAAATTCCTCAATTGCCCTCTAACATTTTTATCATGCCCAAATGACCCTCAATTTTAGGAAATTGCATTTCGGTCCCTCGAATTTTCAAAAATCCCCAATTTTCCCAATTCCAACTCATTAACATAACCGAATTTGATTTCTTCAAATTGACCGATCAAACGGCTCTAATTGCTGAAATTGAAGTTGAAATTGAGTTTCTCCATGTTCATACGATTCCATAGAACTTTGAATTGCAAGTGTTAACGCCGGAACGAGCTCAAACGGAGTTACGCCTGAAAACATACTGTATAGAGAGAAAGCTTCGATTACTCACCGGTGAGGGCATGTCAATCCGAGCTTTCGATTTGAGCAGATAGCTCTCGTCCTAAGGTTCATCCTAGAATCAAGAATCGCATCAATCGATGCAGAAATTGATTAGAATTTTGTCATTGAAGTTCGGCCGACTCTATCTATAACACCGATCGGAAATTGTAAAGGGGAGCCAAATTGCCTTACCTTTCGATCCTAATTCGGCCGTGGAAGGGCTGAGGAAGTGTTGGAAGGCTTGGTTTAGCCTAAAGAGGGCTCGAAATGGCTAATTTCAACTTGGCCGAAATAGGGCAGTTACGGCTCACTGGAGCTACTTCATTGTTCGATCACACCGGCGCTTCTTCGGAGACTCTCAGAATGAACAGATGTCACCACCGTGTAGCTGACTTCCCCCCGGTTCTAATGAACCTGACCTCACCTTCTTTGACTCAGAATTGACCCTATATCAAAGCTCTGGTTTGAGCTTCGCCGGAAAACTAAGCAACTGAAAGAGAGTGAGCTTTTCAGGTGTAGAGAGGATGAATGGAGAGGGACTCTGTAAACCCCGCACATTTGAGATAAGGAAAATCGGGAAAAGAATCGGTCAAACTGAATAAGAAATAAGCAATATGAAAACAACCAAATCGGTATACATTTGGGAATAAGCAATATGAAAATTTACAACTTTCGGTTGATCCAAAAGATTTATTAAACATTAGAAAAGAAACTTAAGACAAACTAGAAAATAAAAACCAAATTGGTTCAGGTGAACTAGATTTCATAAGAACTTTAAAGTTAAGCATGCTTACCTGAGAGTAGTGTGAGGATGGGCGACCTCAATTTTGGTCAAAAATTTTTATGCGAACGTACGGCTCATCATAAATAGCCATCAATTAATATATATTTAATTATTAAAATTAATACCTAAATTAAATTATTGGAATTAATACATATAATTTAATACCGAAATTAAATTATTGAAATTAATACCGAAATTAAATTATTGGAATTAATACCAATAATTTATGGCAATATTAATACTAGTAATAAATCTCGCCCATTTAATACACGGGTTTTACGACTATATACCCTATTTCGGCCAAGCTGAAATCGGCCATTTCAAGCCCTACTCAGGCCAAACCAAACCCTCCCAACACTTCCTCAGCCTTTCCACGGTCGAATTAGGACCGAAAGGTAAGCCAATTCAGCTCCACTTTATAATTTTTGATCGGTGCTAGAGAGAGAGTCGACCGAATTTCAATGACGAAATTCTAATCCAATTCTGCATCAATTGATGCAATTCTTGATTCTAGGATGAACCTCAGGACGAGACCTATCTGCCCAGATCGAAAGCTCGAACTGTCGTGCCTTCACCGGTGAGTAATCGAAGCTTTCTCTCTCTATAGTCTGTTTTCCGACGAAGCTCCGTTTGAGCTCGTTCCGGCGATAAAATCTGCGATTCAAAGTTTCTTAGAATCATATGAACATGCAGGAACTCAATTTCAACTCCAATTTCAATAATTAGAAGTGTTTGATCGATCAATTTGATGAAATCAAATTCGGTAGTGTTGAAGAGTTGAAATTGGGGGAAAATTTTGGGGATTTTCGAAATTCAAAGGGCCAAAATAAAATTTTATGAAATTGAGGGTTAATTGGGCATGAAAATAATGTTGGAGGACCAATTGAAGAATTTTGAAAATTTTGGGGTAAAACTTACCATTTTTGTAAAAGAAGGGCAAATTGGTAATTTTGGAAAAATTGGGCATGAAATTGAGGATCAAAGTGTTTGATCGATCAATTTGATGAAATCAAATTCGGTAGTGTTGAAGAGTTGAAATTGGGGGAAAATTTTGGGGATTTTCGAAATTCAAAGGGCCAAAATAAAATTTTATGAAATTAAGGGTCAATCGGGCATGAAAATAATGTTGGAGGACCAATTGAAGAATTTTGGAATTTTTGGGGTAAAACTTACCATTTTTGTAAAAGAAGGGCTAAATGGTAATTTTGGAAAAAATGGGGGACCAAATTAGAAATTTGGGAAATTAAACCCCTTTTTGGTGAAATTGAATAAATTGAGGTCCCACGATAAATTTTAAAAGTTACGGGACTCAATTTGAGGGAAAACCGACATTAGGGACCTAATTGCAAATAACTAAAAGTTTGGGTTTTCTCATTCATTAATGAATGAAGGCTGTTATGCCGAGTAATAATGAACAAGGTTGTTCATATCGTGTAGGATCGTTAAATACCGGGAATGCCAGCAAGGACAAGCTCGCGTGAATACAAAGAACCAGTCTAGTGGAATTTACGGCATTAACGGGTGAGTGGGTTTACTAACATCATACCCGGTTGGGGATGATAAGTGCCTCAATATAAAAACCCACTGTTTAGTGGTATTTTAATCATCACTACTTAGAGAAAGTGATGTGAAAGTTATGCGGAAAAACTGCTTACGGGTTGTAAGTAGATCATACCCGGTTGGTATGATGAGACTTCCTCAAAGGAAGTTGAAAACCCGTTCATCGGTTATGAACGGAGATGTCCTTATACTGGTCGGTATGATGGACAGTAAAAACCTATTGTTGTCGGAAGTGCTCTCCCCTGATTGTGTGCCAATGCTTAAACAATTTGGGAGACCTTCTCGACAGGAGCTCGAATAGCTCTAATAGGCCGGGGGCCTCGATTTTGGAACATGGGGACTAAATGCCTAATTTTGAAAATCTCGTACAGTGGGCCCAATGCCAGTTGGCACAAGCAGGAGCTCGTAAATGAACATGATATATGTGCCATAAAACTTAATAAGTAAATTGCTTGGCCATGGTACCAAGATAGGACCGACATGTTCAGTCAACTAGCGGCAGTGTGACATGACAGGTCGACAGACTAGTCAAGACAAACAGCTGCAGGTTGAGTTGAGAGTCGAGGCCGTTGGACTAGTGGCACCAAAGATTACATGGCAATATAAGAAAACATTGTTTGTGCATGCACTGTGAGTACGAGATCATCAAGACGCCCATGAGGGGTAGTGATGCGTCCTAAGGGCACTGGACGACCTGGTGGCTAAAAGGGCAGTTCGTCGTTCCAGGTGTCTGTGCGAAATATGGAGTAGCACGAAGCGCATGAGACCGGGGTGGGGATAGGATGAGGTCTCTGTCCTCATACGGACATGAAGAAGTGATTTCGAGATTATGGGTAGGATGTCACGTACATCCACTCATTCCCAGGGTAGAAGTGGTCGTACTTCTATCCGGGTGGCAAGAAAAGTCGCTCCGAAGCCACTAGCGGGTTCAGTAGTGATACTGACTTGCGAATGTGTGTAACCTTCATGATGAAGGATGTATGTTGGGTGATGACACACCGTGGTAACTAAGAAATAATGGAAAAATCTAAATTTTTAAATGATGGGATTTTTGAAAACAAAGGAGTCGGCACACTCCATATAAATGTTTTTCTTAAAAGTCAAAAGCTTTTAAAAACCCATTTACTAACTAGTCATACTCACCCCCTCCCTTATATCCCTTTCAGGAAATCCCGGAAAGCCTCCCCTTAAAGACCGTCAACTAAGATGCTTGTAAGACAGGTATGTAAAGTTTTAAATTTCATACAGTTTTGATTATGCTATTCCAGGAAAAAGGTGCAAGTTAAAGGACACCTTACTCTTTACGGTTTACGATAAGGGGAAACCCTTTAATAAACCGGGAGAGTGGCGGGTTGATTACGGTGATCCGACCAAACCGGGTCGGGGTGTGACAACTAGAGTGGTATCAGAGCCTGTTTCCTCGAATACATAATCAAGACTATAAAATATTGTAACTAATAGGATTTATCCTAAAATTTTCAGATGGATCCCAGGAGAGGAACCAAGAAAACTAGAAATGGCTCTACTCAACACCTTATCTTCATAGGAAGACAACCCTAGAAGCTTCCCAAATGCCTAAAGCATGGCAGGAATCTCAAAAGAGCAAATGAGAAAGTATCCCAGAGAATGGTGACAGGACCTATTGAGGTCACAACTCTAAGTATAAAGGAAGCCAAGCGTGAAGCCATAAAATGGGGCATATAACCTTACATGGGAGGATGCTTATCGAGAATCTCGTAGCTCCCTAGTTATTTGGAAACCATTTTCTGTAATAGGGCCAAAATCCCCAACATACTGTACTACTCTATTAATGAAGTACTCCAAATTCCTAAAAACCCTGTCCCTCAATGATGTGATCTTCAAGAAATACTCCAAAAAGAAAAAAAAAAACTCTCACGGTATCCAGACTTAACGATGAAGGAGCACTAAAACTAACAATTTCCAAGAAAATGCCAGGAGGAACCACTTATGTTCATGTAATTACAAGCATGAATGATAAGGATACTGCGTGGAGAAGTGCCCAACCCTACAAAGGACAGGAATAAAGTTAACCTAGAGGGGAATAGGACACGAAGTGAAAAACTGTCCCACATCGCCAGGAGTTAGGACAATATTTTTCAAGAATAAACACTCCACAACTATAGGAAATCTGAAAGGATACCATCCCAAGAAACATGACTCCATTTGCAACCACAAATAAGAGGAAACTCTTCAAAATCTTAGCAAAGTGGTAAGAAGGAAAAAGGGGTAAAGGTAGGACCTCAATAAAACCACAAACGGAACAAAGGATAGCTAAAGAGAATTTCCCCTTTAAGAAGAATATCCAAACCATTTAGGAGCAAATAAAGGAGTGCATCCACAAGAGAAGACAAGATGAACATTTGATGACAAACGGGATGTATTGGGATTACAGGAATAAATCGCCTTGGAAAAAGCAACTATGTCCAATAGGAAGTTCGGACCAACATGACAAGAAAAAGCAAGTCGTTACAACAAGATAGTCAGAGGGAACAAATGACACCCTAAGGAAGATCGGGAAGTAGAAGGGACTACACCCTAAAAAGGTCAGTGAGATGGATGTTAAGCCCAGGAGGACTCGAGAAACAGCTGCTAAGAAACTTAGACTAAACAAATGGTGGAGGAAAAGCAGTTAACGAACAAATATTCGGGAAAGCCATAATGTAAGTTCCGACAAATAAGAGAGAGGCAGAAAGGTCAAATACTCGGGAAAAGAAGGATACAAGAAATCCTTAAAAGGACCAAGGGCCAATTAACGACTAAACTCAAGCCAAGAAAGGAATAGGCAAGCCTCTCCCACAATGATCCTGAAACAAGGAAGATTTGTACACTCCCTAAAGAAATAGACAGGTACTAGGTACGAATAAGGATGCAAATAGAGCATAAAAGATGTGCCTAAAACATTTGAGGAGTAATGGTAAATAGGAGAAGACGACATCAAGGGATGTCATTTAAGGATAGAAATCCCCTAGAGCAAATGTCAGAAAAGAATGTCAGGGGAAAGGCAAAGAATCCTACCAAGGAAGGAAGCCCCGGAAAGACATGTGTATCCCAATTAAGAGGAAATAGAACCAACCCTTATTTAGGAAATATTTTCCAAGAATGGAAGTATTGTAATGGTCCGTTATGACCTGTTTGGAGAGAATAGGAGAACTATGTAGAAAGAGGAAAACTAGTAACGGCGGACAGCCAAAGATAATGAACAAAACTAGATGGAGTGAACCTTCCCAAGCAAAGTAATCGACACATAGATCGAAAGCAATTATTGTAGAATGAAGAATCATGAAGTGATTTATGAGCAAGTAAAAGAGGATTAAGGAAAAAGGAAGTCATTGAATAAGGGATGTCACTAAAGAAGAGAAAGGACATAAGAAGGGAAAAAAATCCTCGTATGTCAATAATCATCAGGAAACCCAACGATTGGAATTGAAAGGACCCAATAAAAATGTTTGGAAAGGATCAGTAGGTAAGAGAAATCCATGCAGTTATGTGAGACATAACTTCAAAGGCATGATGGATGAGAGGATAATGGTAAAAAGGATAGTTGAGAAATGCCATCAAAAGAAAAGAGGGATGAAGTTATATGATCCCTGAAAGGTAAAAAAAAAAAAAAGCTAAGAGAGACCCTCAAGGAGATGTTCTAGAAATCTAATGGATAAAGACAGGTCCTAGAAAATGCCATGCTGTAAGGGGTATGTAAGCCCAACAATCCCGAGGAGAATATGACTCAAAGTAAGGAAGAGTCGGCTAATAAGCATGACGAGGTCGAATATAAAAATTTGGACTGAAGTTATAATAGACAACGAATGGAGGAAGGGTCAAAATGAGATGAAAAAGTGAGAATAAAGAAAATTGTGGCAACCAGTACGTAACGCCCGAAAGAACATTGAGCTAAAGGTTTCAACGACCAAGGGGTTAACTAGACATGGGAATGGTTAGGTATCTTGGAATTTCCAATCTTGAGTACAAAACCTCAAAGGGAAGAATGTGCTCTAAGCAAAGAAAGATATAAATCTAAGAATATACCCTGAAGTAAAGTATGTCTCGTTAAGATAAACTACATGGAGGGAGTAAATAATATAAAGGAAAAGAAATTTCTTAAGTGAAGGATGTAAAAAGGACTAATTAAAAGAACAAGAGAAGACTTTGCATATTAAGCAAACACCAAAGAGGCATCAAAGGAAATGATTGCTTATGCAAGGATGTTAACTAAGTTTTGGAGACAAAACTCCTAAAATGAGGGGAGAGTTGTAAACCCTGCACATTTGAGTTAAAGAAAACCGGGAAAAGAACCTGTCAAACCGAATAAGAAAACCAAATCGGTTTACATTTGGGAATAAGCAATATGAAAATTTACAACTTTTGGTTGATCCAAAGGATTTATTAAACATTGGAAAAAAAACTTAAGACAAATTAGAAAACAAAAACTAAATTGGTTCAGGTGAACTAGATTTCATAAGAACTTTAAAGTTAAGGAGAGTAGTGTGAGGATGGGTGACCTCAATTTTGGTCAAAAATTTTTATGCGTACGGCTTATCATAAATAGCCATCAATTAATATATATTTAATTATTAAAATTAATACCTAAATTAAATTATTGGAATTAATACAAATAATTTAATACCAAAATTAAATTATTGAAATTAATACCGAAATTAAATTATTGGAATTAATACCAATAATTTATGGCAATATTAATACTAGTAATAAATCTCGCCCATTTAATACACGGGTTTTACGACGATATAAAAGATCATCCCCATTTCATTCTCCTCACACCTGAACACTTCTCTCTCTCTCTCTCTCTACTGCTCCATTTCCCGGTAAAGCTCGAACCAGAGCTTCGACTTGAACAAAGGTCGGGGTCTTTAGAACCAGGGAGAAGACAGCTATCTGATAGCAAACTCCGATCAATCTGAGAATCGTTGGAGAAGCACCGACATGATGGAATAGTGAAGCAACTCCGGCGGACCGAAGCTACCCTATTTCGGCCAAGCTGAAATCGGCCATTTCAAGCCCTCCTCAGGCCAAACCAAACCCTCCCAACACTTCCTCAGCCTTTCCATGGCCAAATTAGGACCGAAAGGTAAGCCAATTCGGCTCCCCTTTATAATTTTCGATCGGTGCTAGAGAGAGAGTCGACCGAATTTCAATGACAAAATTCTAATCCAATTCTGCATCAATTGATGTAATTCTTGATTCTAGGATGAACCTCAGGACGAGACCTATCTGCCCAGATCGAAAGCTCGGACTGTCGTGCCTTCACCGGTGAGTAATCGAAGATTTCTCTCTCTATAGTCTGTTTTCTGACGAAGCTCCGTTTGAGCTCGTTCCGGCAATAAAATCTGCGATTCAAAGTTTCTTAGAATCATATGAACATACAGGAACTCAATTTCAACTCCAATTTCAATAATTAGAAGTGTTTGATCGATCAATTTGATGAAATCAAATTCAGTAGTGTTGAAGAGTTGAAATTGGGGGAAAATTTTGGGGATTTTCGAAATTCAAAGGGCCAAAATAAAATTTTATGAAATTGAGGGTCAATTGGGCATGAAAATAATGTTGGAGGACCAATTGAAGAATTTTGGAATTTTTGGGGTAAAACTTACCATTTTTGTAAAAGAAGGGCAAAATGGTAATTTTGGAAAAATTGGGGGACCAAATTAGAAATTTGGGAAATTAAACCCCTCTTTGGTGAAATTGAATAAATTGAGGTCCCACGATAAATTTTAAAAGTTACGGGACTCAATTTGAGGGAAAACCGACATTAGGGACTTGAAGTTAAAGAGAAATAACTTTAGGGACCTAATTGCAAATAACTAAAAGTTTGGGTTTTCCCATTCATTAATGAATGAAGGTTGTTATGCTAAGTAATAATGAACAAGGTTGTTCATATCGTGTAGGATCGTTAAATACCGGGAACGCCAGCAAGGACAAGCTTGCGTGAATACAAAGAACCAGTCTAGTGGAATTTACGGCATTAACGGGTGAGTGGGTTTACTAACATCATACCCGGTTGGGGATGATAAGTGCCTCAATATAAAAACCCACTGTTTAGTGGTATTTTAATCATCACTACTTAGAGAAAGTGATGTGAAAGTTATGCGGAAAAACTACTTACGGGTTGTAAGTAGATCATACCCGGTTGGTATGATGAGACTTCCTCAAAGGAAGTTGAAAACCCGTTCATTGGTTATGAACGGAGATGTTCTTATACTAGTCGGTATGATGGACAGTAAAAACCTATTGTTGTCGGAAGTGCTCTCCCCTGACTGTGTGCCAATGCTTAAACAATTTGGGAGACCTTCTCGACAGGAGCTCGAATAGCTCTAATAGGCCGGGGGCCTCGATTTTGGAACTTGGGGACTAAATGCCTGATTTTGAAAATCTTGTACAGTGGGTCCAAGGCCAGTTGGCACGAGCAGGAGCTCGTAAATGAACATGATATATGTGCCATAAAACTTAATAAGTGAATTGCTTGGCCATGGTACCAAGATAGGACCGACATGCTCAGTCAACTAGCGGTAGTGCGACATGACAGGTCGACGGACTAGTCAAGACAAACAGCTGCGGGTTGAGTTGAGAGTCGAGGCCGTTGGACTAGTGGCACCACAGATTACATGGCAATATAAGAAAACATTGTTTGTGCATGCACTGTGAGTACGAGATCATCAAGACGCCCATGAGGGGTAGTGATGCGTCCTAAGGGCACTGGACGACCTAGTGGCTATAAGGGAAGTTTGTCGTTCCAGGTGTCTATGCGAAATCTGGAGTAGCACGAAGCGTATGAGACCGGGGTGGGGACAGGATGAGGTCTCTGTCCTCATATGGAAATGAAGAAGTGATTTCGAGATTGTGGGTAGGATGTCACGTACATCCACTCATTCCCAGGGTAGAAGTGGTCGTACTTCTATCCGGGTGGCAGGAAAAGTCGCTCCGAAGCCACTAGCGGGTTCAGTAGTGATACTGACTTGCAAATGTGTGTAACCTTCATGATGAAGGATGTGTGTTGGGTGATGACACACCGTGGTAACTAAGAAAGAATGGAAAATCTAAATTTTTAAATGATGGGATTTTTGAAAACAAAGGAGTCTGGCACACTCCATATAAATGTTTTTCTTAAAAGTCAAAATCTTTTAAAAACCCATTCACTAAGTAGTCGTACTCACCCCCTCCCTTATATCCCTTTCAGGAAATCCCGGAAAGCTTCCCCTTAAAGACCGTCAACTAAGATGATTGTAAGACAGGTATGTAAAGTTTTAAATTTCATACAGTTTTGATTATGCTATTCTAGGAAAAAGGTGCAAGTTAAAGGATGCCTTACTCTTTACGGTTTATGATAAGGGGAAACCCTTTAATAAACTGGGAGAGTGGCGGGTTGATCACAGGGATCCGACCAAACCGGGTCGGGGCGTGACAGACTCTTTATATATGGAGCTCGGGGACCAATTGGCCATCCGTTTGGCACCTTTATGATAGGCATTAAAGACCTAAAATGTACTGAATGGAAACGTTTCTTTTTCGTCGGCGCTACTTCGATTTTCTAACGAGTGAACAATGTTGTCATCCTGAGTAAGAAGATGACACTGTTCCGAACTGGACCAAACCGGTCTGAACTAGGTTCTTGAACCGGGTTCAAAGCTTAAACCGGTCAGTTCACCCCTCATTCGATCGAGTTTTTCAAATGTAAAAATTTCTAAATTCATCTAAATTCATTTTCTATCCAATGGTGGCCTCAAATCTCAAATTTGAATTATTTAAGCGACCTAAAAAATGAATTTAGGATCCAGTTCAATAGTGGTTCAGATCTGGTTCACCATAACCGGTTTAGTTTTCACCCCCAATTACTTCACAAGTCCATTCCCATGTCCTTTATGACTCCTTGGTTCACTTAGGGTCCATAAAATTCCCACTTTACCATCTCTTAATCGGTTCCAGTTCTTAGACCAATTCGGTTCTTAAACCGGTTTAATCCGGTTCGGGTCGGGTTCACTCAAACCGATCTGGTTTTTCTCTCCCACATTGTTCTAAGTTTCCTTCCCAAGGATTATAAACCTCTTTGAATCACAAGGGATACATAATCGTCTTGGTTTACCCATTCTCTATCAGTTCCGGTTCATGAATTAACTTGATTCATAAACCTGTTCTATGCGGTTCAGACCCAGTTCTATTGAACTGCTTCGGTCTTTCTTCCTCATTTCATCCTTGGGTTCTTTTCCATGGTATTATGAACCCTTTAGATCACCCAGGAGTTGTAAATTCCTAAATTTCCCATTCACAATTGATCGGGTTTGTGAACCGTTTCAATTTTCTCACTCGGTTTGACCAATTCTCTTCCCGATTTTCCTTAGCTCAAAAGGGCGGGGTTTACAACTCTCCCCTCCTTTTAAGAGTTTTGTCCCCAAAACTTAATTAGCAACCTTGCATGAGCAATCATTTCCTTCGCTCCCCCTTTGGTGTTTGCTTAACATGCAACTTTTTTCTCACCCTTTCCATTTGCCCCTTTTACAACCTTCACCTAAGGAATTCCTTTTCCTTTATATTATTTACTCCCTCCATAGAGTTTGTCATAACTAGACATACCTTAATTCAAGGTATGTTCTTAGATTTTATCTCTTTCTTTGCTTAGAGCAACATTCTTCCATTTGAGGTTCTGTACTCCAAATTAGGAGTTCCATGGTACCAAACCATTATCGTGTCTAGTTAACCTCTTGGTCGTTGAAACCCTTAGCGCGATGTACTTTAGAGCATTACGTACCTGTTTTCACGGATTTCCTTGTCCTTACCTTTTTGTCCTATTTCGTCTCTGTTTCTAGTAGATTTCTAGGACACCTCCTTTAGGATTATTCCTAACTTTCCCAACTCTCATGGATTGTATAACTTTATCCCTCTTTTCTTTTGGTAGTATTCCTCAACTACCATTATGTTATCCACATCAATTTATAACAGTGTCGTTTCTCCTTAACCACTCATCCTTTTTTGACTTCTTGATTGAGTATTTCTGGTTCCAATTGTTTTACTAACATGCTAGGATTCGTCCTTTCTTAGGTCCATCATCATTCCCAATGACATCCTTTACTCAAGGATTTTCCTTTGGCCTCAATCCACTCTTACTTGTTCATAACCATTTCATAGTTTGTTATTCCTATTTGACCCTTCTTCAGTTTATTGTTTTGATAAGGGAGTTCCCGTTTTACGTTTCCATTCTCTAATATATACTTCAAGGTAGAGGCTTTCATTCTAGGAGCTACATGCTCAACCTTCTTACCATTGCTTTAAGGTTTCTTTTCTCCCTTTCCCCGTACCCTTATCTATGTTAGGGCATTTCTTTACTTTGGATCCTTCTCTACCCACCACTTTTTTTTCATCCCTTATTCCTTACATGAGATATTTCTAATTATTTGTTTTATTCCGTGCATTTCGCACTATGCTCAGTCATCCACTCTTTAGACTTCATATGCGCGTGTGGACTCTGACCCGTCTTACCAATTGTGGTTATTCCTTCTTAGCCACATTTTATTTAGAAGACTTGCATTTCCTAATGTTTCTTGGACATTCTTTCCTTTTAAACTATTTCCTTGGATCGCTCAAGCATGTTTTCTTGGTTCTTTCACCTTGGCTTGTGCTTCATTTACAAGTTTATCTCTTTGTCCCTTTTTCTTTGTTCCATTATCTCTTAGTTGGGATGCATATGTCTTTCCAAGATTTTCTTCCTCGGTAGGACTCTCCCGTTTTTCCCTAGTTCTGGGGAATATTTACCTTTAAATGGCATCCTTTGATTGTCGTCCTATTCTATTTATACTTTCTCTTGAAATTTTGTAAGTATATCTTTGGTTCCCTATCCTCATCCCTACTCATACCACAATACATATCCATTTCTTTTAGGGAGAGCTTAAATTTTTCCTTGTTTCAAGATTTCCTGACCAATATGTGAAAGGCTTACCTACTCCTTTCTTGGCTTGAATTCCGTCGTTAATTTGGTCATTAGTTTTTTTAAGGATTTCTTTCGTCCTTCTTTTCTCCAATATTTGGCCTTTCCACCTCCTCCTTCTTTAATGGAGTTTACTCTATGACCCTCACGAGAGTAGTTTGTTACCTGTCTCACCCCTACTTTTCACCTTGTTTAGTTTTCTTGAGGCAGTTATCTCTCTAATCTCCTTGTCCTTAATGATCCTTCCAATGACCTTTTTAGGCTGTATTCCTTACTACTTCCCAGTCCTTCTTAGGGTGTCATCCATTCTCTTTGACCATCTCATTGTCATGGTTTGCTTACTTCTATTATGTTGCTCCGAATCTCCACTTTGACTTCTCTATATTTTCCAAAGGAAGTTGTACCTAAAAAATTATATCACTTTTTCAAAGCAGGTTAGTCTTGGCCTCTGATACATCCTTCCTTCAAGTAGTTTCTAATGAGGGGATGGCTCCTTGCACACCACGTTATGTCCATTTGCCAACCAATGATTCCTTCAAAGCACTTGGTTGTATGCATCCCTCCAAAGTTCCCTTTCACAGCATATTCCTTCTCTTCTTCACTCTCACTGTGTCATTCCCTAGAGTTCCGGGGGACATTTTTCTATGTTTGCCCCTTATGAGAGGGTTCTAAGTATGCTTCCCATGTACCTTATCCCTATTCATGAGGTTTCCTTCTCAGTTTGACCTTCTTAAGAAATTTTTGCATTCACCTCATCATTTCTTTACCTCTTTGTGAACCATATATGTAACCTGCTCCATGGTATCGGTCTCCAATCCTTTATGTCTTTCGTGATCTTTGAGGAGGTATTGCCCTGAATCTATGAGGTGTGGAACACCCCTTCTTTCTTTACACCTATAATAGTTCATCTTGGTACTTGTCCTTTAGTAGGGTTGGGCATCTCTTCAGGTAATATCCCATCGTTATTCCCTTACATGGATTGTTGTGGTTCCTTCTTTCCTTCGAGTGGGGCTTTTCCAGGGTTACTATTGGTTTGATGCTTTACCGTTCTTGAGTCTTATCACTTTGACAGTTTTCTTGCTGAATCTCCTTTGCTAAAGGGTCATGGTAAGATTACTCCTAGGTTTTTTAATTCCCTGATTGATCTTCCATAACTGATATGTGACTTTTCCTTAGTCTCCAGGATAGTGTGGGTTTGTTTTATTTTCCTTAGTCCATATTCCCAACAAGATTGCATCATCAGGAGATAGAGTTTTGAGAATTTGAGTATTTTATTAACAGGGGGATACAAAATATTAGGCTTTCAGCCCTATCACAGGAAATGGTCACAAAATAACTAAGAAGCTATGGAATTCTTGATAAACATCCTCCTTCATACTTAGAGTTGTGTCATCGATAGGTCCTAGTACCATTCTCCAGGATACTTCCCATTTGGTCTTTCGAGATTCCTATCAAGTCTCAGGCATTTGGGAAGCTTCTAGGGTTGTCTTTCTACGAAGATAGGGTGTTAAGTAGAGCCATTCCAAGTTTGATCGGTTCCTCTCTTGGGAGCCATCTAAAAATTTTAGGATAAATCCTATTAAATACTATATTTTCTAGTTTTGATTATGTATTCAAGGAAACAGGCTCTCATACCACTCTAGTTGTCACGCCCTAACCCTGTTTGGTCAAATCCCTATGAACAACCCACCACTCTCCTGGTTTATTAAAGGGTTTTCCCCTTATTATAAACCATAAAGAGTAAGGCGTCTATTAAACCTACACCATTTCTTGGAATAGTACAATCAAAATTACATTAAATTTTAAAATTTACATACCTGTCTTACAGGCATCTTAGTTGATGGTCCTTAAGGGTAGGCTTTTAGAAATCTCCTGAAAGGGATATAAGGGAGGGGGTGAGTACGACTACTCAGTGAATGGGTTTTCAAAAGTTTGGACTTTTAAGAAAACATTTATTTTTGGAGTGTGCCAGACTCCTCTCTTTTCAAAATCATTTCATTTAAATCTTAGGTTTTATCACCATTTCCTTATTTAATCACGGTGTGTCATCATCCAACACACATCCTTCATCATGAAGGTTAAACACACATTCGCAGGCCAACACGACCACCGAATCCACTTGTGGCTTCGAAGCAACTTTACTGGCCACCCGGATAGAAGTACATCCACTTCTACCCTGAGAATGAGTAGATGTTCGCGACATTCAACTCTCATTCCCGAAATAAATTCTTGGTCTCCGTATGAGGACAGAGACCTCATCCTGTCCCCACCCCAATCTCATGTGCTTGGTGCTACTCCAAATTTCGCACGGTCACCTAGAACAACGAACTACCCTTATACTCACCGGGTCATCCAGGGCCCTTAGGACGCATCACTACCCCTCATGGGTATCTTGATGATCCCGTACTCATAGTGCATGCACAAAAAATGTTTTCTTATTATGCCTTGTAATCTGTGGTCTCATTAGTCCAACGGTCTCGACTTTCAACTCAACCTGCAGCTATTTGTCTCGACTGGTCTGGAGACCGGTCATGTTGCACTGCTACCAGTTTACTGAGAATGTCGGACCAGCCTTGGTACCATGACCATATAATTTACTTATTAAATTTTTATGGCACATATATCATGTTCATTTATGAGCTTCCGCTCGTGCCCATTGGCCTATGGCCCACTGTTCGAGATTTTCAAAAATCGGGCATATTAGCCCCCAAGTACCAAAAACCGAGGCCCCCAGCCTATAAGAGCTATTCGAGCTCCCGTCGAGACAGTCTCCCAAATTGTTTAAGCATTGGCACACAGTCAAGGGAGAACACTTCCGTTAAAAATATATTTTCACTGTCCATTATACCGACCCAATATAAGGACATCTCTGTTCATAACCGATGAATGGGTTTTCAACTTCCTTCGAGAAAGTTTCATCATACCAACCGGGTATGATCTACTTACAACCGGTAAGTAGTTTTTTCGCATGGTTTTCACATCTAAGTCGTGATGTTTAAAATACCACATAGTAGTGGATTTTCATTTCAATGTGCTTATCATCCCCAACCGAGTATGATATAAAATCCCACTCACAACCGTAAGTGGTTTTTAACTTAAGTTATGCTCATCATCCCAACCGGGTATGACGTTAGTAAACCCACTCACCCGTTAATACTGTGAATTCCACTAAACCGGTTCTTTGTGTTCACGCAAGCTTGTCCTTGCTGGCGTTCCCAGTACTTCATGTTCCTACACGATATGAATATCTCAGTTCATTATCCTTTGGCCTAATAGCCTTCATTCATTCCAAATGAATGAAAAGGTCAAACTTTCATTTATTTGCAATTAGGTCCCTAAAGTTATTTCTCTTTAACTTTAAGTCCCTAATGCCGATTTTTCCTTAAATTGAGTCCCGAAAATTTTAAAATTTATCATAGGACCTCAATTTATTCCATTCCAAAAAAAGGGGATTAATTTCCCAAAATTCCAATTTGGTCCCCCCAACTTTTCCAAAATTACCATTTTGCCCTTCCTTTACAAATATGGTAAGTTTCACCCCAAAAATCCTAAAATTCCTCAATTGCCCTCTAACATTTTTATCATGCCCAATTGACCCTCAATTTTAGGAAATTGCATTTCAGTCCCTCGAATTTTCAAAAATCCCCAATTTCCCCAATTCCAACTCTTTAACATAGCCGAATTTTATTTCATCAAATTGACCGATCAAACACCTCTAATTGTTGAAATTGAAGTTGAAATTGAGTTTCTACAAGTTCATACGATTCCATAGAACTTTGAATCGCGAGTTTTAACGCCAGAACGAGCTCAAACGGAGTTTCGCCGGAAAACATACTGTAGAAAGAGAAAGCTTCGATTACTCACTGGTGAGGGCACGTCAATCCGAGCTTTCGATTTGAGCAGATAGCTCTCCTCCTGAGGTTCATCCTAGAATCAAGAATCGCATCAATTGATGCTAAATTGGATTAGAATTTCATCATTGAAATTCGGTCGACTCTCTCTCTAACAACGATTGGAAATTGTAAAGGGGAGTCAAATTGGCTTACCTTTCAGTCTTAATTCAACCGTGGAAGGGCTGAGGAAGTGTTTGGAGGGCTTGGTTTGGCCTGAGGAGGGCTTGAAATGGCTGGTTTCAACTCGGCTGAAATAGGGCAGCTTCGGTCCGCCGGAGCTACTTCACTGTTCGATCATGCTGGCGCTTCTCCGGCGACTCTCGGAATGAACGGATGTCACCACCATGTAGTTGACTCCCCCCCCCCCCTCCCCCCTCCCCCCGGTTCTAATGAACCCGACCTCACCTTATTTGGCTCAAAATTGACCCTATATCGGAGCACTGGTTCGAGCTTCACCGGAAAACTAAGCAACTGAGAGAGAGTGAGCTTTTTAGGTGTGGAGAGGATTAATGGAGAAGGGCTCTTTATAGAGGGAGCTCGGGGACCCGTTGGCCATCCATTTGGCACATTTATGGCCGACATTAAAAACCTAAAATGTATCGAACGGAAATGTTTCTTTTTCGCCGGCGCTACTTCGATTTTCCGGCGAGTAAACAGTGTTGTCATCCTGAGGAAGAAGATGACACTGTTCTGAACTGGACCGGACTGGTCCGAACCGGGTTCAAAGCTTAAACCGGTCGGTTCACCCCTCATTCGATCGAGTTTTTCAAATCTAAAAATTTATAAATTTATCTAAATTCATTTTCTATCCAATGGTGGCCTCAAATCTCAAATTTGAATTACTTAAGCCACCTAGAAAAATGAATTTAGGATCCAGTTCAATAGTGGTTCAAACCAATCCAAACCGGTTTGGATTTGGTTCACCTAAACCAGTTTAGTTTTCATCCCCAATTCCTTCACAAGTCCATTCCCATGTCGTTTGTGACTCCTTGGTTCACTTACGGTCCATAAAATTTCCTATTTACCATCTCTTAATCGGTTTTGGTTCATAAAATAGCTCGATTCTTAAACCGGTTCAGGTCTAGTTCACCTGAACTGATCTGGTTTTTCTCTCCCACATTGTACTAAGGTTCCTTCCCAAGGATTATAAACTTCTTTGAATCACAAGGGATCCATAAGCGTCTTGGTTTACCCATTCTCTATCGGTTTCGGTTCATGAATTAACTCGATTCATAAACTGGTTCTATCTTGTTCAAACCCAGTTCTGTTGAACTGCTTCGGTCTTTCTTCCTCATTCCATCCTAGGGTTCTTTTTCATAGTATTATGAACCCTTTGGATCACCCGGGAGTTGTAAATTCCTAAATTTCCCATTCACAATTGATCGGCTTTGTGAACCGGTTCGGTTTTCTCACTCGGTTTGACCGGTTCTCTTCCCGATTTTCCTTAGCTCAAAAGGGCGGTGTTTACAAGCCTAGACAAACAACTACAGGTCAAGTTAAGGGTCAGGGCCATTAGACTAGTGGCACCAAAGATAAATGGCTTTGTGAAAAAATTATTGTTTGTGCATGCACTTAAGGTTCAGGACCATCAAGATGTCCAAGAGGGGTAGTGATGCGTTCTAAGGGCTACTGGACGACCTAGTGGAGATAAGGGTAGTTTGGCATGCCAACAGTAAGGGAAGCTCGGTGTAGCTTCATGCGCATGAGACTGAGGTGGGGTCGGGATGAGGTCTCTGTCCTCATACGGACATGGAGTTGATTTCGGGTTTGAGGGTCAAATGTCGTGAACATCCACTCAGACCCAGGGTAGAAGTGGACGGGCTTCTATCTTGGTGGCCGATAAAATCGCTCCAAGCCACAAGTGGGTGCAGTGGACGGGATGCCCTATGAATGTGTGATCCCTTCCTGATAAATGGCGTGTGTTGACTATTAAACACACATAATGTGAAAAATGAGGAAAAAGTATTTTGAAAACCAGAATTTGATTCTTAAAGGAAATAAGGAGTCTGGCACACTCCAATTAAAACTATTTTGTTTATAAAAACTCACTCTCAATACCCATTCACTAAATTGTAGAAACTCACCCCTCTTTTATATCCCTTTTGAGGAGCAGAGAAAATAACTAAGGAAAACACCCAGGTCTACTCATTATTAGGTATGCTTAAAAGTTATTTTAACCTCGAATTTTTATTGATTTATGTTATTCCAGGGAATAAGGTTAAATTACGCCTCACTCCTCTTCTTGATTAAAGAAAGGGGGAAAGCCCTCTTAAACTAAGGGAGTGGTGAGTTGATCATGGGGATCCGACCAAACCGGGTCGGGGCATGACAGTAACTGACCGGGCTACTGGCCGGCATAGGACTTGGCCTCCGACTCAGCTGCCGATGACTGAACTGTAGCATTTTTCAAGTCGCCAGAGACTTCCCCTTCCCTCGCTCTCTCTCCTTTCTATCAGTGGACTAAGGTTGAAGACAATGATGTGGTGGGTGTGCCACGTGGCACGCTGTGATTGGTCAGCTTTTCTAACGTGGCATTCCAACTCAACCACCACATCAGTCGTTAACTGGTTGACCAGATACGTGGCATCCTCCCATTGGTTGTTCGTGTCTATGCAGAAGGCTGACCGGTCGTCCACTAACCGTTGACTAGACACGTGGCAGCCCCCCATTGGTTGTTTGTGCTTGTGTCGTTGCTGATTGGGTGCCGTTAACCGTTGACCAGCTGGACTGTTGACCAGTTGGACCATTGACCGGTCCGGTTCGATCAGGTTCGGTAACCCGAATTCAAAAATCGACCGATTCAGACCCGATTCGACCGATTTTCTGAAATTTAAAATTTTCTAAATTCATTTTCTATTTAATGGTGGCCTAAATTTCCTAAATTGATATTTTTAAGTCACCTAGATAAATAAATCATTAAACCGATTCACTATGGTTCAATCTGGTTCGGGTCTAGTTCACCCTGAACCGGGTTAGTTTTCTCATTCAATTCACTTAATAGTTCTTCACTATGATTTTTGTAAATTTTTTGTCAATTGGGATTTTCCAATTTTTTATATTAACCCTTATTTATTATTTTTTGTTACTTTAACGGGCTCGATTTTCTCAAAATCGTCGATTATTTCCCTGGTTTACTTGGTTTGGGGGACGGGTTTCACATGTTCTTATGGAGAAGTAATCAGTTAATTCTATAGGTAGTACTCCATATAAGGTAAGAACTTCTATTAATTTCATTTAATCGTTGCTCTAATTTCTTGCATGGGACTTCCTTGGGCCATTGATGCGGAAGGAAATTAACTTACCCATGTTTTTGCTTATGGGGATGTCTTTCAAGGCCTATTGGGTAAACTTCCACCAAGGAAAGCTTCTACCCATTTTCTATTTAGGCATTTTGTTGGTTACTCTTTAAATGTGATGATTAGTCCAACTTAAGTGGACAGGTATTAATTGCTTATTTGGGCTTTATTATGGATATTTATGAGGCATGTCCTTGGATTGTTTATGAACTATTATGCACATACTTTGATTCACTAAGTAAATAATATCCCAATGTATATGTATATTCTTTTATATATATTTATTTATATCTATTTACCTATTTATTTATCTATAATATATCTAATCTCATATGTTTAATTTTGGTATATTGGTATAAATTAACTCGACTTAATTATATTTCTTGGGAAGTTATCGTATAGGCTTACAATGAATTATTTTCATTAATGGTGAGATTTGTCTTTGCAACTAAATAAATCTAGTTGGTTTTCCGTTGTGTGACTTTAGGTCGGGAACAGGGATATGTGTCTTATGCCTCTTCAGTAAATTTGGACGGTTTGAAATTGTTTTATACTATTTTTCAATCAATTTTTCGATTGGTTTATCCAATTTAGTCGTTTTTTATTATTTTATTTCTAATTCAACTATTTTTTATCTAATTTATTTTTCTAAAAAAGTTTTAATCATTTTCCTATAATTTAATATCAATAATATTTATTTTACCATTTTTTATAATATTCGATCTGATTTTTAGGATTTAATAATCCTTTATTACCAATAAAAAAGATTAGTAGGAATCAACACAAATTACTTTACTAAATATCTCAAACTTTTGGTTGGAAGTGATTATAAATTATAAATTCAATTTAATTTCTAATTACAAATTAATTTTTACATTTTTAGTTAAATCCTAATTTTTAGAATTTTTTAAATTTTCAATCCAATTAAGTGAAATGGTATTTTTTTGAAATTATAATGTTATACAAATGATTATTTTGAGTTAAATACGGCACATACCACCATTTTTAGTTCCGGCTAAATATTACTTTTTTAATAGAATTTCAAGTTTAGTTTATTCCGTGGTAGTAGTTGAGAAAACAAGCCAAAATACAGATCTTATAATAACAATAGAGCAAAGAACATAAGTCATTTATTATATGAATATATTCATTCTTATATAATTTAATAAAGGTATTTCTAAATTTACGTAATATAATTATTTTTCATACTTTCATTTTTTTCACTTTTTTTTATTTTTTTTAAATAATATAATATTGGAATCCGAAAGTAGAGCTACTCTAGTTAACGTCAACATAATTTTTCTGTCGTGTAATATGAAAATTCTATCTGTTAGACACGACCGCTCTCATATTATGATTCAAAGGGCACAAGCATGATTTGAGAGTTCATTTGAAGGCAAGCTCCCTTCAGTCCATCAGCCTGCCCTCCACGCTGTGGACAACCGGAATCATTAAGGCGACATCATGTGGCATCCCGTGATGCGTGGATCTCAGGAGGGGCTTCGTAATAAAATATTTTCACCGTGTAGTCCCTGAAACTTATTTATTTATTCAATTGAATCCCTCCAAATGCTAGAAAATAAAATTATAATGGTAAAATAGTATAATTATTTTTAAAAATTAAGAAGTAAAGTATATTGCAACATTAACTAATTAAATTCAAGATAAATTAGGTTCAATAATATTTAGCTTATATAAATTAACGATCTATTCACCAATTTATAAATATTAATCATGTGGTCTATTAATTTTATTTTTTATAATTTAATTATATACATTTGAATTTTTTAACGATAATTTGGTCCCGTTAACCTGTGCAAACAGAATTATGGCAATCTTTCCATTGACTTGGTTAAGGAGATGCAATTGTTTAATTAAAACAAATATTTTAGACTAAATTATAAAAATACAAATTACAAGGGACCAAATGATTAATACGCATAAATTGAGACCCCTGAATGGATGATGCTTAATTTAACTAAAGTGGGATTAAGATGACGTCAACTTTTGACTAACGAATTTCGGTTCATTGAAGCGAAGTTTAGGGGTGGGGGAAATGGGAAAGGGAGAGAAAGGAAAGCTTCTCTCTCTATCCCCATTTTCTCCAAAGGTCTCGGAAACAGAAGGAAAGAAACTCGATCTTTGTATTTTCAATTTCTCCTCGTCCCCCACTTCCTCCCCCTCCTAGGGTTACTGCTAGATTATCTGCCGGTTCCTATCTTGCTCGAGTGCAGCCGCAGGAATCGTTGGTTATCCCGTGCTGCCTCCTTCTCGTTGTTGGTATCGAGGTGGGTTGCTTTACGAAGTTTTTTTTTCTGTCCATTTGCGCTGGAGCCGAACTTTTTCGATTCATTTCGAGCCGGGTTGGCGTTTTTTTCTCTTGTTCAACATTGCCGTGTTTGCCTGCGATGCTATATTATCGTGCAAGTATATCAGTTCTTACCCGTTGGCTTTGCATGTTTAAATCTATGGGAGACCGCTTGGAAACTTTACTGTTGACAGAGGTATTTAATGTTTTGATCTGGATTGCGGGTGGAAAGGTGGCACACGGCCATTTGAACCGATTAATTTATGCGGGTCGCGTAGATTTTGCGAAGGGAAATGGGCAGTGTCACCTTAGATTTCTCTAGGTTTCTCTTCTTGATTGTTGGAGTTAATGAGCTGGGTCCTCAAGATTCTGGTGCTGTAGAGATTTCAAAATTCATATTTTAATTTTAGCTGTTGTTCTGCTCAAACCACTGGAGGATTTATCACAGAGAAAAAAGTGGAGATGATGAAAGCATATTTCTTTTTCATTTATACGCAGCAGAATTTAGTCATCTTTTTCATGGGTGCAATTCCATGCATATATAGGCTGTAGACGTTTGAATATATAAATAAACAGGTTTTATATGTTACAGTTCCTAATATAATCTTTAATGTTCTAATTCCTCAGAGCCATGCCGCATTTTGCTGCTATAGCTCTGGATAGGCTGATAGATCCCGGAGCGTCTAAACCAGCGGATAAGGATGTTCATGGGTCAGCCTCAGTTCATGGACATCATCTCAATCCCAAGTCGGGCTCAATTTCGAATTTGAGGAGTAAAAGCACTTCCAGCTCACAGCGGAAGGTTCTGCACCCCAAGATGACGCCGGCGCTATATGCTACGCCAGAGACCCCTCCACCTCTTCCAGACTCGCCAACCTCATTCCCTCCGTCCCCCTATATTATCAATCATAAAAGGCGTGGCCCATGCCTTGTGAAGAATCAACCTGATGGTAATGCCTCTTCTCTCAAAATGACCAAAGACGAAGCAGAGGTCAGTGTGGGTGCTGTAGAAACAAGTGATCAACTTGTTGCTCCTGCAGAGGACATTCTTGATGTTCATCACATGCCTAAACATGTACGAGTTAATCGTGATAATGGGAGCTTCAGAGTTCAAAGTGGAACTCCTGGAGAAGCTGCCAAGACCAAGTCAGGAGAGAATGAGAATTTGAATGATGGTTTGCTGAGTCTAAAAATGGAGGGCGAGGATAACAATTTTTACGATCCTCAGGAGTCATTGAGTTACACAAGTAACACTGACCCAGAGGATCATGGCACTCCAGACCATTTCTTGAAGATAACTTCACCTGGTGGGGAGTTCTTTGATGCATGGGAAGGTACTTGAGATCTTCTATAATTAACCATTTATTGTTTCTTCGTTTTCCCCTTTATTTGTTCAATTTGTTAAGAAACTTTTTCTGCTTTTTGTAATATGATACATTGGTACATGTTGGCTATCACTGCTAAAACCTCGCATGTTATGGCAGTCTCAATTTTTTGACAATGGAGTGGATTATTGCAGTTTTACTCTCCCTTCATGAAGTCAACTTATGTTTTCTTTTCCTTCATATAGTGTCATTTTCTGTTGTATGTAATTGTTGGCAGTGAGATGGCATAAGCTGAAAAGGGAAATTTTGGTTTATTGTCATAATTTTCTTCTTTTAACACTATTCACATCATTGTTGTCGCTAGAATGTTTCAATTGCATATGACTCATTGCTGTGATTATCATTGAATTGTTATTTCATACTGATTTGGCTATTGCAGTTTTTGTTACTATATAACCATCATAGAAAATCTTTGATATGTTTTCTGTCCTATGCAGAGTTGTCCACTGATAGTACGCCACATTCTTCTTTGCGAGCTCTTGAAGAGGAATTACGAGAGATAAGATTGAGATTGTTGATGGAGATAGAGAAGCGGAAGCAGGCAGAGGATGCTCTGCAGAAAATGCATAATTGTTGGCGAAGAGTGAGGGAACAGCTCTCCCTTGTTGGGTTGTCCCTAATAGCTGATCCAACTGTTGGAACTGAACAGATTGGTGCTGATTTTGCTGAAGAGCTGTCCCAGCAAGTCTATACTGCCCGTTTTGTTTCTGAAGCAGTTGGAAGAGGCATTGCCAAGGCTGAAGCAGAAGCTGTGATGGAGGCACAGCTTGAGGCGAAGAACTTTGAAATTGCAAGGTTGTGGGACCGCCTGCATTACTATGAGGCTGTAAACCGTGAGATGTCCCAGAGAAACCAAGAAGCTGTTGGTGAGGATTCTGTTCTCCTATCCTGATCATTCACCAGTACTTTTTTCTGCACATACATTTTGGAGATAATCTTGTTTAAGAATATATATAATGAATGGCCTGTACATTTAGATATAATCTCCGAGTGCATTCAATAGTGTAAGTTATCCCATTTTAGTTGGGAAGTCATGAAGAATTATAACCCCAAAACACAAACAATTTTCTTCGTGGGATATGGTCATATGTCTCACATACCTAGAGAACTCAAATATGAAGCAGCTAGGCTACCAACCGCTTCAAGCAAGCTGCACGCACGTGTAGATTTCTTATGCCTGAGGTTGGGGATGCGAGTGGAACTTCCAATTAGAAAAATTCCAGCCAGCTTAAATAATGGTCTTTCAGAGATTGGGATTTGAGAGATGGTGTTGCTAACTTTATACTTTTAGACAAACTGATAAAGCATTGATCCCTTGGTATACAGTGGCCTGATTGGTTTGGATTTAGCCACTGGGATGAGTTTCTGTTGCTAATAGTTAGTTCTGAGCATGTTTGGAAAAGAAGACTGAATTTTCATATTTCATATTTATGCAGAAACAGCAAGGCGGCTTAAGCAAATTCGGAAGAGGAAACAGCGATGGGTTTGGCGATCTATTGCCGCTACCATATCAATTGGAGCTGTTGCTCTGTCATGTACTTACTTCCCAGCAGGAAAGGGTTCATCTCCCCATAATGAAGTTGTGGCACCTGAGCATGGTGATGGGACCAACTGATAAAAACTCCCCATAATAACTTTGTGAGATTAACCAAAATAAGATACTGAGTTGTGAATCTCTAATAAAAATACAATGAGTATTCCTTTTGCCCCTACTTCCAAGGATGGTGTGTTACCCACCACCTAGTCCGCCCCAGCCTCAATGAAAAGAAATTGAGCCAATTTTGGGACTTACTTGACTTGTTTTGTTAGAGGAGGAACAACTTTTTTCTAACAGGGGAGCTGAGAATGAAAGATTGCACTTAATAATATTATGATTTCTTTTACACTTAAGATCTTTATGGTGTTTTGGTTACTTTTGGACAAGTAGCAGTATGTAAGTTGCCGTTGCTTAATGGGCCATAAAGAGTATATGGACAACAGTGGGACCTTCAAATTTCAGCCACAAAATCACCTCAGATCCCTCAATGTAATCATTTAATAGAGTTCAAGGGAAGTTTCCCTTCCCATCCTCTATCCACAATTTAAAACAGACTGCAAAAAGAGCAATTTTGCTTATGTCTAGCCATCAATCAATTAGCTTTTGCCTTAGAAAATGCATACCCTCCAATTATTTCCTTTGCTATGAGCCAAAGTCATTACTCGGCCCTACATATGAGAAATACTGTAATGGCATCTGTATAAGAAACAAACGATGATGTTTTCCTGGATTTGATGGCGCATACAGCAATGTCTCAGAAGTCCTCTTCTGCAGGAATGCCTTTCTGGTACTTCCACTCATGGGCTTTCCACTCGGGCAATTGTTGTATCACAACCTGCACCAGATGCAGAGTTAACCAGATGTATCTGGTAAGATAGGGAATGATTATCATGACTGGTCGGAGAGTTTCTGAGAAAGACATTGACCTCTTAGAGATCCCATGATTACCCATGTGTAAAACCTGTTCAGGCTACCCATATGAGTAGCAATCAGTTTCTAAATTGTTTTTTTCTTCTCTTCTGATTCTTATAAATCTTGAAGATGCATATTGACTATGGATATGGAATATATGAGGGCTCCCAATGACACTATTTGCACATGTAAACTTGTCACTGCAGTCATTGATTAGAATTAGCAGGTTCAAAAATCACATAAGTAAAGAATGCTGGGGAAGGAGATTACCGTTCCTCTGGAATCTGGTTTTCCTACCACTGTTTGACAAGCAAGTCTCCAATTTTTAGGTTTCTGCACACAATCCATCGGCATATGAAGCATCGTAAAGGCCAAACTATCTTCCAACCCTTTCTCTTTCTAAAAGCATTTTTTATGTCTATAATTATCTGAAGTTTCAAAAAAAATACTGGACATTCCATTTGACTGACACCAGTGCAAGCAATACCAAGTCGATACATCCACCCTGCCCATCAAACAATACCTTTCTAAGTTTTTCCTTCTCCTTTTCTGTTCGTGGATTCAGCAGCTCTTTGCCTTCAACCACCTGTGTAGGATTAATTTATGAAAAAAAATCTCAGACAATCTTCTCACCCCATTTATGGTCGCTCAAAGCAATCTTAAAGGCATGTTCCTATCAATCAGCTCGTTTAACTTTACCTCTACCATGCATGTAGCACAAGTCCCTCCTCCAGCACAATTTAGCAGTGGTCGAGCCTATGAATTTCAAGTACCAAAAGTTTATGATTAAGAACAGACTACCAGAGAATATGGTGAAGGGAAAAAGGGCAACTTACATAAGGTCCATACAGGTCAATGTTAGTGTCCAACATTATATCCCGGAGTTTCTGCCCACCGGTGGCTGACCGAAGCTGAACATCCGGTGTCCCATCGGGAAGCAAAACAGACTGAAAGTAGAGAGATCCAGTATTAGATATGCCAAAAGTAGAACATTGTTAAGGTTTTTCTTAGCCATATACTACTCCAAATCACAACTCAGTTTTCTTGGCTCCAAATCATCAACTTACACTGACAAAAGCGAACCCGATGGTAGGCGGCTCCTCCAAGGTAACAGCCTCGGGCTGCTTCTCGGGGATAGTCCCAACTGCACTGATCTTCCCGCCACCATGGAGCTCATTTCCTCGCACTCGTTGTGTTCCGGGTCTGAAGGGGAGCTGATGACTGAACTGTGAGCATCGGTTGAATACAAGGACGGTTGAGGGAGAAGCGAGGTTACCACAGGTATTGGGCCCAAGAGCTCCCATTTTCTGATAATATTTACAATCAAAGGCTTCCCTGTTAGAAGATGGTTTCAGGGAGTGATGAGATTTGCTGCTGAGAAGAGGAGGCTGGCAATGGTTAGCTATGTTACCCTTATCCTTTTGAAGATTGACAAAAACCGTAAGAATATGGAGAATTATGGTCCCAACTGAAAAGGACATAAGAAAAAAAAATGATATATTTTCCACATGTCAATACACCTCTTTCCTTAATTTAGATGATTAAGCCTCAAAAGTGAACTTAGTCAATAAATATCTAAATTCATGTGTTGATCGGAACATAGCTTAACATTTTATTTAATTAATTTAAAATAATAAATTAAATATATTAAACCAATAAATCTTTAATTTTTATAATAATAAAATTTTGTTGACAAATTATATAATTCTGTTATAAGTAAAATATCAATTTTAAATTATGTATTTGTATAATATTATAATATATATTTTTATTATATAATTTATATTTAATAAAATATTAAAACTTATATATTTTTAATTGAATTTAATATTTTATCAATTAATATTATATTTATTTATTAAATTAAATTATTAAGAAATACCTAGTATATAATGAATAAATAGTAATATAAAAATATAATATTAAATAAATATATAATTGTATTATTTATGCTAAATTATATTTATTGAATGTTATTATATAATTAAATTATATAAGATAATTAGTTATTATTTAGATAATAAAATAAATCAATATTAATTATATAATAATAAGAAATATAATATTATATATGACATATGACATATATATTTTTATGTATAATATTTATTATATAATTATATTTTATAACTTTATATAAACTATTATTAATATATATAAATTTATTTATAGTATATAATAATAAAATTAAACTAAAACTAAAAATAAGATAAATATATAAAATAATATTATTTTTTATAGCATAACATTCAATATAACCTCCACTTCCAATAAAATATTATGATAATATCAATACTAAAAACGGATAAAATTAGAATATCTAGAGTTTTTACGATTTTTTTCGGAATTATTGATTTATTATAAAATACTTGAGCATAGAGAAACATTATCCAATGCTCAAGAGGGAATTATAGTCCATTGAGCTGAAAGCGGCAGTGAAGGGGAGCTCCGATGCCGGCAATGGAGCTATTTGCTGCTCGCATGTGCTATTCCCTTCCCAATTCCGAATTCCCGCGTGTTCAGAGCTCTAATGGTATCCCCACGCATAGACATCTCTCACTCCCCCACCGCACTGCCGCTTCATTCCGAGCAGACGTTCCCATGGCCGGTGCAAATTCGAGGCGGAGCCGCTTCATCTCATCGGAGATGCAGGAGCAGCCATGGGTTGGATTTGAGGCGGAGTACGGCTCTTATGATTCTTCAGATGACGAGTCGTCTTACCTTTCTTTGATCGAGAAGCCCGACAGGACTACGGCGCTTCTCGATGACTATGAAATGGAGGAACTGGAGTTGGTTTCTGATCCTAACCATAAAAGTGGTAAGGCTTATATTTCTATTTCTCTCTCTCTTCTCAATAGTTGTTCAGGTGGATGTCAGCATCATTTGAACCTTTTAGCGATTAAAATGGTCCGAATACTAATTTCTGTTAGACGGATTGCTCTGGTAGAGTCTCAGGCTTGAAGCTTGGAATTTGAAGGAAACTAGGAGGCGGCAATGATGAGGAAAGCGGAAATTTTGTGATGTTAGAGGAATAGGCAAAGACAAGTCCATACAGTTATGGCTATTCTAGATCTTCATCTTTTTATATGAGCTTAAGGACAATAGATAAGATACGGGAGTTTGAATTATCTTGCTCTCTGATAGTCTTGTTAGGATATTTCAAAATTTTCCTGCAATGCATCCTTTCTTTTGTTGAATCAAATGCAGGATATGTGGCTGTACTTGGGAAGCCAAATGTTGGGAAGAGTACCTTAGCAAATCAAATGATCGGACAGAAGTTATCAATCGTTACAGATAAACCGCAAACTACAAGGCACCGAATTCTTGGTATATGCTCTGGCCCAGATTATCAGGTTTGATTTGTTTATGGCCTCTAAAACTATCATAGTGACTTTGTTTACTGTATCACTACACTCTTGGGATTTCAATTGGACTTGAGAAACTCAAATGCTAATATTTTTTTCTTATATATATATCTATGCATTTATATATGCACTGATATTAAGTTTTTTATTCCAGATACACACCCATATAATTTTGGTTAGCTTTGTACACATGCATTTCAATGAGTACTATTGTTGAAGTATTTCTAGAATGAGCCAAGTGAGCATCATCTTTCATTTGCTTGTTGTGATATCTGTTTTATGGTTATGTCTAATCAAATACTATTGGAACTATAGTAATAGGTTGGATGTAAAACCACATCCTGTCATAATAAAGTCCTAATAAACAGGCTTATTTGAAATTATTCCCATTAGATGTCTTCTGATGGTTCAATTAAATGCACCTACTTGTGAATTATCTGCAATATTATTTTACAAAAATCTCTCATTGGTCCTTGCCAGTAATATTTACTTCTTGTTGCTCGAGAAAGGAATTCCTGGGGAATTTCAAGAGGATATGATCTGCCATATCTCCAGAAGGAAGAGCCATTTGATAAAATAAAAGATCAATGAATCATCCTAGCAGCAGCATATTTGTTAGATCTCTTAAGAGATTTACACTTCATAATTTGTGTCCATCTGTTAACCAAAAGTTCAAAGATTTGAAACCATCCACAAGTTAAGAGAAAGAAAACTTGGACTTTCTAAATGCTGCTGTTTCTTTCTTTTATTTTTCATCCAAAAAGTGGAAATAGGGATGACAAAGCTATTGTCCCCTTTGATTTTGTTTTTATTCATCTCTATACTGACTCAGCTGAGCCCTCTTTGAAATGTTAGCCAGTAGCAGGATAGTTCTCTTCTTGCCTGTACAATATGAAGAGTTATTGATGCCAAAGTAGTTATTATCACTTTTACTTGCTGCTAGTGGATTGTATTATACAACTCAAGGAACATTGTTTATCAGGGTTATGAGAAATAACTGCCAATACCTAGTTTGTGGTGATATATAACTCCCGATTACCTCTGCTTCTTGGTGAATATATTGCCATCTCATGTGTCTGTTCTTGGTTCACAGATGATATTATATGATACCCCTGGTGTTATTGAGAAGAAGATGCACAAACTGGACTCTATGATGATGAAGAATGTCCGAAGTGCTTCACTTAATGCAGACTGCGTACTAGTCCTAGTTGATGCTTCTAAACTGCCTGAGAAAGTATGCATATCATTATGAATTATATATAGAATATAATGCTTTATCCTCTATACATACATATTATTATTGTTTTCTCTAGATCGATGAAGTGCTGGAGGAAGGTGTTGGACACCTCAAGTACAAGGTTCCAACATTGCTTGTTATGAATAAGAAAGATATAATCAAGCCTGGTGAAATAGCAAAAAAACTCCAGGTTGGAAAGTATGCATATCATTATGAATTATATATAGAAAATAATGATTCATCCTCATACATACTTATTATTTTTTTCAGTGAATATTTGAGTTTGTTCCCTGTTGATTTGGTGTTTTAGTTCAAGAGAATGAATAGTTGCAAAAGTAATAACTAGTATGAGCTGGATGGTGAAGATTTTGGACCACATTATTCTTGATATGACTTTTACCTACATGGAATGCATTCATGCCATATACAGTGGTATGAGAATTTCACGGAGGCTGATGATGTTATACCTGTTAGTGCCAAATATGGCTATGGGATTCAAGATGTAAAGGACTGGATTTTATCTAAGCTACCTGTTGGGCCTGCATATTACCCAAAGGTGTGTATAATTTCCAGTTATCTATCTTATAATGGAACTGGAAGTGATGATCCTGTTAAATCATTGTTATTTTTTACTTTTTTTTTCCTGTTACTTATATTCCATAGTACATTAATACAAGATATGATAAGTCATCCATCAATTTCTGGTCATGTCATATATCCTGTTAAATCATATATTCATCGACTTCTGATTCTCTAACTTTGTTTTAAATTTTCATTTTTAATATATAGTTTGGACACACCTATGAAAAATGAAATGCCTGAGAAATACTTCGATGCATGATATCCCTGGTGAATCAGTCTTAATAATAGTAACAAACAATTGTTTATGAGGAGTCAAACAAGTTTCAAGCATTTTCTAAATTAAATATATATTCATGGCCCCTTTTTCTGAATACTGATGGGATCATTTCTTCAAAATACTAGTTTCAAGCATTTGCTTCATTAAATATATTTTTATGGCCCATTTTTCTGAATACTGATGAGATCATTTCTTCTAAACAAATATATGTTTATCTTCCACTTGAATATCCTTTAGTCGTAAGAAGAGACTCTTGTAATGACCTTTGCAACCAGATTCAGTTTCTGACCTAACTAAAATTTTCCATCATGTCTACAGGATATTGTTAGTGAACACCCAGAAAGATTCTTTGTCGCTGAAATTATCAGGGAGAAGATATTCATGAAATATCGCAGTGAAGTTCCCTATGCATGTCAGGTATCCAATAAAATATTAAAATATATTTCAATATCATATTTGTCACTCCTCTTCACTTCCAATTACAGGTATTGGTTTACTTCCACTTCCATTTTAAGATGCATTTTTCAAAAACTTCTGAAGGTCAATGTAGTGAGCTACAAAAGCAGGCCTACAGCTAAAGACTTCATCCAGGTGGAGATTGTTGTAGAGAAGAACTCTCAGAAAATCATCCTTATTGGAAAAGTGCGGCTATTTTTCTTTTTTTTTCATTTTCCCTCTACTTTTGTGTCTATCTCTTCTCTTCTGCAGGCAGAGTTGTTTATTTTATCTCTTCTACTAACTGCAGGAAGGGAAAGCCTTGAAGTTACTTGCTACGGCTGCTCGTCTTGATATTGAGGATTTTTTGCAGAAGAAGGTGTATCTTGAGGTATTTTTTTCTGCTAAACAGATTATTGGGTTATTGATTAATCTTAAGCACCTGGTATTGCTTGCATAGCAATCTAACCCTTCAAGGCCAAAGCTGAAGTGAGAGCATCTTCTTGTACCAAAAAGGAGAAGTTAATAAAATAAAACATTATGTCCTGGAAAAAGGACACCAATTATTGGCCGGATGAGGAAAAAGTTAATTGCTGTTGAGCATATTTAATCCATGTCAGTGTCAGAAGGCAGTGAATGAGATCTGGCCTTCGCCCTGCTTTTGTATAAAAAACAAGTTACACATTTTCTGACTCATAGTTTTAGATAATTCATCCTCAAGTCTAAATTTTGAACCACTAGTTGGAGGGCTAAAATGAATTGCAGTTGAAAATCAGCATCTGTCGTGTCTAGTTCTAAATGTTATGCCCTTTCTCACTCAAATTTGGAGGGAAAATTTTTTTCCACCCTAGCTGGCTCAAGATGGATGTGGGAAGAAACTAAAAGACTATACTATTCCAAATGTGGTTGACATAAAGAAGCCTCCCCTTGAGTTTTGCATTAGCTTTCATGAAAATACTGTCATTTGGGAGTGGTTCACAGATATTTGCGTTTGACAGGTTGAAGTGAAAGTGAAAGAAAACTGGCGGCAAGATGAGGGACTTCTTCAGCGCTATGGCTATGGGGGGCAAATTCGAGCCCTGTAATCAGAACAATCTGCAAGCTGCATCTCCTCAACTTTCATTGTATAATGAAAGCATTGCACTTCTTGAGCAAATACCCTGAAAGCTAGGGTACACATGTTCCCGTGGCCTCAAGTTTTGTAACTTTCCCTTTTAGGCTTTGTGTAGGGTAGAAGTAGTGCTGTTTATTCGTAAATGTTTTCCGGGGACAGCTGAACTTCATCGCCGAAAAATTCAGTCCTATTTTGTGTCAGTCAAGCTTATTATTTATTATTTGGTAAAAAAAAGCTTATTAATTATTATTTGGGCAAAAAAAATCTTCCGTCTTTGCTGTTACGATTGATCAACTCATATTTTGGGAAAATGCCCAAGGAAGAGGAAGCGAAACACGCTCAGGCACCCATCCTGCGACGTTGTTCCGTAAGGGTTTTATTATTTTAAAATTTTGAAATAAAATCATATATATTTTATATTTAAATAAAAAAACTAAAAATTTACCCTTAATTCAAATAAGATGTGGCGTTACTTCTTTATTGGGTAAGAGATTATTTAAGGTTATCATGACTGACTTGAACCATCCTGTCTTTCTCCTTTTAGAAACTTTGGCGATATAAGTTGCTTGGACGATGCACTAAAGAACAAATGTGTACGGTTGCCATACAACCGACAAGCTTTCAGGTGATTATATATATATACTAGCTGCCAAGCCAATAATAATCTCTGTAACTTGTATCATTTGTATGAAGGAAAGTGGGACTGCAGCAATGGACATAGAGGACATTAAGAAGCTCCTCTTCAGCAGCGCCATGAAAGGAAAGTGGGACGATGTGGTCAGGATCTACCAGAACTGCTCGGCGGCGCGCTTCACGAAGATCACCCGCACGGGCGAGACGGCCCTCCACATGGCGGTTTCCGACGGCCAGGAGGACACCCTGGTGAGCCTGGTCGGCTGCATTGCTAATGCCGGCGCCGCTGACCACGGCAGCATCAAAGACGTCCTGGAGATCAAGAACGACAATGGAAACACGGCACTGCATTATGCGGCCATGGTGGGCAGCGTGAAGATGTGCGAGTGCATCGCGCGGCAGCACCCTGGCCTTGTCGGGTCCTGCAATAACAATGGAGAGACCCCTCTTTTCTTTGCAGCGCTCCATGGGAAGAAGGAGGTCTTCATGATGCTGCATGGACTGAGTGGTCCTGCAGGGGACTCCTCCTGTTGCCAAAGGCAGGACGGGTGGACAGTGCTGCATTCCGCCATTAATGGAGAATATTTCGGTATGGACAGTGCTACTTTATGTGCTTTTGATTAGATGTGGAATTGGGCGTTCCTTTCCTTCGTCTCATTTTGATAGCTTTCAATTGGAAAGGGTGGAAACGTGGACTCAGTTTCATGCCTATTTCCATATCTTCCATTGACCAATTGTGGCCCTTTTTAACTAGGTTACTCCTCTTGCCAACATACAAGAATATGCACTTCTGGAAAAAGTCTTAATCATGTTCTGTGAAAAGTAGTGAAATATATCCGATTTCAAAGGGATACATGCTATCTCTGATTGAACATTAGGTGTGTCGCCGGCAGGATGAAGATCATTCGATGAAAAAGGAACTGATTTTCTTGTATGAATGGATTCTTAGTAAGCTTCTTCTTCTGTAGAAAGATTGGGTTTGGAATAAATAGCGCAGGAGGGGTTTGAATACCGGTATTGCAATGAGTCATATGCTTTTTTTTATTTTATTCGTTCTTGCAACTGGTAACTGATTCACATCTTAATGGATTTGGGATGCAGACTTGGCCTTCCAAATTATACACTTGTACGAGGATCTGGTGCACTCTGTGAACAAGGAGGGCCTCTCCCCTCTTCATCTACTAGCGATGAAGGCCTCGTCCTTCAGAAGTGGAAAGCATCTTGGCTGGTGGAGAAATCTCATTTATCACTGTAAGTAGTCAGTCATCCATAAGATAGGATTAGGAAGCCAACTCATTCAAACCTACTGCCTAATAGTTTCTTGATTAATATAATATTTTGAAGGTATATTCGTGGATCAACTCAAGGTAGAGAGACGGGATTACCAAGCTCCATCAGTGGCGAACTCGAGGAAACATAAGGCTGCTTATTTTCCGCAGAACTATGGCACTTGCATTGAGTTCTATAAGCTGATCAAGAATATTTTTCGCTCTGGTAGGTTGTAGACTCCACCATGTTTCTTGTAGACTTTATTCCCAAATGACTTCTGATCAGCCCTTTCTCTCTAGCTCTGGAGCAATATGTATGTATGCAGAATTGATATTTTAGCTAGTGGTTTACAGTGGACATTCATCCACAAAACACTCTATAGACAAGAAGGAACTTCACTTCTTTATTGGTTTTGAGGTAGAAAAGGAAGGATGTATACGATTTATGCTACATTTATGGATGACGATGTACATGCTGCAATTGCAGCAACCTCTGGAAGGAGATCATTGCTGGGCTGTTGCAAGAAGTCTGAGAATGGGAACACAAGTACTGGCATCGACCCACCAACTGAACTACCAGGTGAGTTGGTGAAAGAGCTGCTATGGCTTGTAAAACTAATCTTAGATAAACTTGTCATGTATCAGTCAATATGTGGCTTGTAAAATGGTAAATCCCTGAGAAATGCAAGGGGAAGGTAATTTTTGTTTTTGTGCAGCTGCAACTCGTTATCGTTATGTCTCGGTTGTCACTTTTGCTGTTAATTTGTAGTTCATCATGGAATAGCCACTATAGATACAGCTCAGGACACTGCTTATTTCTTCCCTTCGAATTACTGGACATGCTTTGAGTTCATCAAGCTCTTCTCCAAGGTCATGCTGGTCCTACTTGGACAAGGTTAGGCAACCCCTCCAAATGCATCCATCATCTGAACTCAAACCAACCAGCATCAATGTTTTTTAATGGACCCATGTCCTTATCACGATGGTATATTATGCATATGTAGGATCTGACTATATAAAGAAGATTCGTGAGAAGAAAGAAAAGAACACATGGTCTATCCAGGTCATGAATGAGCTAGTCCGAAAGTCTCTGCCATGTGAGTATGGCCAGTGTAGGGGAGTTTCTCACCGTGTGATTCATCGCCATGGAAAGCAAGAGACTTCTACTCCAAGCTCCTCTGAAACTAAACAAGGTGGTGGAGATAAGCCGCATCATAGCAAGGACGCACAAGGTAATCTGAAAATGAGTTGTACACACTACTTTCCGCGAAGAACATAATTGTACACTGATGATTTGGTTAACGTAGGGGAGACCGCGATACTACTTGCCGCGAAGAACGGAATCACGGAGATGGTGGAAAAGATACTGGAGGACTTTCCGGTGGCCATTCACGACATGAACTCCGAGCACAAGAACATTGTCCTCCTCGCTGTGGAGAACAGACAGCCCCACGTGTACGAGCTTCTGCTGAGGAGAAATATCCTTGCAGATAACATATTCCGGCAGGTCGACAGCAACGGAAACAGTGCCCTGCATTTGGCGGCTATGCTAAGAGACTACAAGCCCTGGCTCATCCCCGGCGCTGCCCTTCAGATGCAGTGGGAAATCAAGTGGTTTAAGGTATTCAACACGCACATATTTTCCATTCTATTTAACTATATAATTTTCCGTTCAAATATTTTTATTTTTTTAATTTATAAATAAGAAATCTGTTATTATATATTGAGAAAAATTATCCTCTTTCATTAACACACACCTCACCTGGTCTGTATTGCAGTTTGTGAAGACCTCTATGCCGCCCCACTTCTTCGATACGTACAACAAAGAAGGAAAGACTGCAAGAACCATCTTCACAGAGACCCACCGAGACCTCCTGAGGAGCGGCAGGGACTGGCTGACCAGCACCTCTGAGTCCTGCTCGGTGGTTGCGGCCCTCATCGCCACGGTGGCCTTCGCCACCTCCACGGCCGTCCCTGGCGGCGTCAGGGATGAGAACGGGATGCCCAGGTTTGAGGATCAACCAGCCTTCGATATCTTCGCCATATCCTCGCTCGTGGCCCTCTGTTTCTCCGTCACCTCCGTTGTCCTGTTCCTCTCCATCCTGACATCACGGTACCAGGAGAAGGACTTCGGGAGGGATCTGCCCAAGAAGCTCCTCGTGGGCTTGACGTCTCTCTTCGTCTCCATAGCCTCCATGTTGGTGTCCTTCTGCGCAGGGCACTTCTTCGTGCTCAAGGACAAGCTTAAATACGCGGCCTACCCTGTGTACGCCGTGACTTGCCTGCCGGTGACGCTCTTCGCCATGGCTCAGTTCCCTCTCTACTTGGATCTCATATGGGCCACATTCAAGAAGGTCCCTCAGAGGAGCTACAAGTAGGCGGGCTCCCTCATTCATTGGCATTGCTGGTTATATGATTGATGTTTATTTTAATCAATAGATGATTTTATGGTGTGTTATTTGTCTCACGTAGGGTTTAAAAATAAAACATAAAAAGTCTCCAATGTGAGAATTTCTCTTGGTAAACCATATATTTCTTCAAATGTCTAAAAGGAAGCTCAATGTTTTTCCCACACTCTTTGGTACGTCTCTTTTATACCATTTTCCTTCTTCACCTTATAAATTTATTATTGAAAAGTGTATTATCATTCTATTCAACATGTATGATCAATTTAGAACTTCACTCAATATTTTCACTTTTTATTAGATAATATATTTTTTAAATATTTTTTTAAATTTTATTAAAGAGTATGAGGCCTAATTATATTTATTTAAAAATTATTAATTATAATTAGTAGAACATTTAAATTTTATATCTCATCACTCTTTTTTTATTTTATCCCATATAAGAAAATATTTACAATACCGACAACTATTTTATCGAATTTCGATAATATTTTCAATACACTTACTTATGTACGTGTATATATTTGTTATGATATAAATAACTCATCAATGTATACGAGTATAATTTTTTCCATCTATAACTAATGGATTATAATTTTTTAGATCTATAACAAGGGAAACAACAATATTAAGTTAGATATTTTTCATTTATATTTAAAAAAATTACTATATAAATTTCTAATTACGAATTTGATACAATTATGAATACATATACTCTAATACTATATAATATAATATTATGTATGGATAATAATTTAAACCTATATATAATTAAAAGTTATTATTAAATTTATAATTTTTAAATAGTAAAATATTTTGAGTTTACAAAATTCAACCCTTCTCTATTTTAAATTGTGTTATCATATTTTAAATATATTTTAATTATATATATTATATATTTTTTTATTTTTTTATTATATTTACTTTTAATTAGCGACCATTTTTATTTATATTTTAGTGAGCTTTTCTTTGGTAGGGGCATATGCAAACTATTTTTATGATTTTTTTACATTATAGATGGACGCATAATTGCATAATTGGGTCCATTGTCCCTTATGGATGTATAATTGATTAAAAAAGTATTGTTATGGTATTGAAATATTTATTAAGGTTTATTACACCTAATGTAATTATAGAAAATTATAGGGAAGAATCAACTAGAATATAGTAGCTTTTAATTCAAGCAATGTTAATTTTAAATATAAATATCCATTATATCACTAAAATTCTCTTTTAAATTGGATGAGTAAATAAGAAATTGGTTGAAATTTTTATATTTATATTAATGAATTTTTACAATTTTATTACACTCATATGGTTTATTGAGAGATGAAATCATATCTTAGAAGACTTAAAAATTATAATATGAAAAGTGCTAAAATATGATATTTATAAAAAATAGTGTCTAAAAATCCTAATATTTAGAGGATACATACAAGTATAATTATATTGTGCATGTTGATAGAAGGATTTGGTAAAATTACAAGTTAATACTTAAATCTTTATTTGTGTATCTTATTACATAATTTATATGAAATTTGCATAATGGATAATAATAAGTGGACTAAATTTATTCATAAAATGCAAAATATGATAATAGGAGAGTTGATAGCTAAAAATATGGATAGTAATAAAGATTGTATTTATTATTTTGGGAGAATAGAATGTCATAAGGCAGAAGAGATATGTAGTGAATTGCCATAAATGGGACATTTGTGATGTGCGATGTCTTGCATTATTATAAGATAAATAATTTATATACAAAAATATTAATATGACTTGTGATTTGTGATTTATTTCATAATTATTGATTTAATGAATTCTTGTAAATAGTAATAAGGATATCATAAATGTGAGATACATTGTATTAGAGTACATTATATTATTAAAATTTAATTTAACGAATTGGAATATTATAAATATTCAGTTTGATTTAAAATCTGACTTTTTATGAATACTTGAAAGTAATAATACGATTGCTATTAAGTTAGTCGGTATACGGAGGCCCCTTTTATATAATTTAAAGGGTGAAATTCTCTCTCTTCAAACATTTGAGTTCACACCCTTTTTTTATAGGTTATCCATATCCACTGGCTTTTCAACATTTCTCACGGTATTTTTGTTCTTTTAATAAAAAGTTACTATCCACACCAACATTTTAATAAATTGTAAATATTGATTAGAACTTATTTGTCACAAAAGTATTTCAAACATTTGTACTACAAATAATATACCATATTGTGTGATAAGTATATATATATTATTACAAATAATATATATATATATTATAATATATGAAATTGTTTATAATTGATTTTCTTCAATATATTTTATACTATACTTTATTTTTTTATAATTACAGTTTTAGGTTTATGGATTTGTAACTTATTTTCAATGCCCATTTCTTAATTTTCTCCTACTTATAAGATTCTCCAAATTTATTCAAAATAACTTTTAGATCCTTATTTTCCAAAAATCTTATCAAAACATTCATATTTAAAAAAAAAAATACCATTTTATAATTTTCTTGTAAAATTATCATTTTTACTTTTTTATTTTTTAAAATTATTATTTTTCCACGCCATTTTCTAAAACAAACCATTATTCCCCTTATTGCAAAATTATTATTTTATACATTTTAGGTATAAATTACCATTTTACCACTAAGCTTACTGAAAATTATATTTATCGCCTTTATATTTTCTAAAATCACCTCCTATTCACTTAGACTTCCCATATAAATTATTTGCACAAGTTTTCTTATTTTTGAAAACTAGTCCCAAATTTTAAAAATCATTCCAATTAACTTCAAATTTTATAAATATATTCCAAATACTTGCATTTATCAACTAAGGGTTCAAGGGTTCAAGTGAGGAGTTGAATGTCTTAAACCAACCCAATTTGGCCAAATTTTCTCATTTTCTAAAAATGGCCAAAATTGAGCTATTGAAGGTGTGGTCGAAAATACTCATCGGAGAACATATCACTGATGACCGAAGGGTAGGAAAATGAATTTGAGGACCAAGTGAGTCATTATATAGTAGTGTTCGATCAGTAGGTCATCGGAGCTGGGTAAATTTTGGACTCGAACAACTGCGTGTGAAAGTTACAAAATAAACCAGTTGTCGTAAATCGACTTGAGGCAACCAAAAGTCACATTTTTAGAGGTCGAGGAAGGCATATGAGTGGTAGAAGAGAGAAATGAATTCTTTTAGTATCGATGCCGATCGGAGGTGACGAAATTTGGTCCCGAAAGGTTGGCACCCATGAGAGTTTTATGTCTTGAAAATAGAGTTGGAAAAACAAGACTCGTGTAGTAGTTTTTGTTCACTTTCGAGTTGGGATGTAGCCACATAACTCAAGAGTAGTCTGTTAACAGCTTTTTGAGATAAGAATCACCTCATTTAATGGTCGGATGAGGAAGAATTTGACGATTGAAGCTTCAGTGGTTAAGAGGTTATCTAAGAACGATTTTTTCAATTTTTGGAGAGAAGTTCGATATGATAACGAGAATATAACTCAATTAATTTTAAGTAGAGGTTAGTATGGAAGTTGTGAGCTCGATCACATACATTTTTTTTTGTGTGCAAAAATTTGATAAAAATTTTGATCAATTTAACCGATATTCCTTAGGCTATGTTTGGATTGAGGGGTTTGGAGGGATTTAGTGGCATACGAGAGAAATCGAAGAAAGGAGTGTGTCACATCCCAATCTTGTTTGGTCGGATCCCCGTGATCAACCCGCCACTCTCATAGTTTATTAAATAGTTTCCCCTTATTATAGACCGTAAAGAGTAAGGTGTCCTTTAAACCTGCACGTTTTCCAGGAATAACATAAACAAAACTGCATAATAATTTAGATTTATCATACCTATATCACATGCATTTTAGTTGATGGTCTTTAAGGGCAGACTTTCCAAAATCACCTGAAAGGGATATTAGGGAGGGGTGAGTATGACTACTTAGTAAATAAGTTTTTAAAAGTTTAGACTTTTAAGAAAATATTTATAATTGGAGTGTGTCAGACTTCTTTCTTTTCAAAAATTATTTCATTCAAATTCTCGTGTTTATCACCATTTCTTTTTAACCACGGTGTGTCATCACCCAACACACATCTTTCATCATGAAGATTACACACATTCGCAGGTCAACACGACCATTGAACCCACTTGTGGCTTCGGAGCGACTTTACTGGCCACCCATATAGAAGTACGTCCACTTCTACCCTCAAAATGAGTGGATGTTCGCGACATCCGACCCTCATTCTCGGAATAAATTCTTCATGTCCATTATGAGGACAGAGACCTCATCCTGTCCCCACCCCGGTCTCATGCGCTTGGTGCTACTCCAAATTTCACACAGATACTTGGAACGACGATCTAACCTTATACTCACCGGATCGTCCAGTGCCCTTAGGACACATCACTACCCCTCATGGGCGTCTTGATGATCTCGTACTCATAGTGCATGCACAAACAAAGTTTTCTTAAATTGCCATGTAATATGTGGTGCCATTTGTCCCAAAGGTCCCGACCTTCAACTCAACATGTAGCAGTTTGTCTTGACTGGTCCAGAGACCGGTCATGTCGCACTACTACTAGTTGACTGAGTATGTCGGACCTGCCTTGGTACCATGACCAGACAATTCACTTATTAAGGTTTAATGGCACATATATAATTCATGTTCTTTTACGAGCTCCTGCTCGTGTCCATTGGCCTATGGCCCACTATTCGAGTTTTTCAAAAACAGGGCATATTAGCCCTCAAGTTCAAAAACCGAGGTCCCCGACCTATAAGAGCTATTCAAGCTCCTGTTAAGAAGGTCTACCAAATAGTTTAAGCATTGGCACACCCTTAGGGGAGAACACTTCCGACAAAAATAGGTTTTCACTGTCCATTATATCGACCGGTATAAAGACATCTCCGTTCATAACCGATGAACGGGTTCTCAACTTCCTTCGAGAAAGTCTTATCATACCAATCGGGTATGATCTACTTACAACTAGTAAGTAGTTTTTCCGCATAATTTTCACATCACTTTCTCAGTTTGTGATGATTAAAATACCACTAAGCAGTGGATTTTTATACCGGGGTACTTATCATCCCCAACCGGGTATGATATATAATCCCACTCATAACCGGTAAGTGGTTTTTAACTTTAAGTTGTGTTCATCATCCCAACAGGGTATGACGTTAGTAAACCCACTCACCCGTTAACGCAGTGAATTCCACTAAACTGGTTCTTTGTATTCACGCGAGCTCATCCATACTGGCGTTCCCGGTACTTCGCATTCCTATACGATATGAACATAATTGTTCATTATTACTCGGCATAACAGCCTTTATTCATTTCAAATGAATGAGAAAACCCAAACTTTTTAGTTATTTACAATTAGGTTCCTAAAGTTATTTCTCTTTAACTTTAAGTCCCTAATGTCGGTTTTTCCTCAAATCGAGTCCTGAAACTTTTAAAATTTATCTTGGGACCTCAATTTATTCAATTTCACCAAAAAGGGGTTTAATTTCCTAAATTTCCAATTTGGTCCCCCAATTTTTCCAAAATTACCATTTTCCATTCCTTTACAAAAATGGTAAGTTTTGCCCCAAAAATTCCAAAATTTCCTCAGTTGGTCCTCCAACATTATTTTCATGCCCAATTGATCCTCAATTTCATAAAATTACATTTTGGTCCTTTGAATTTCGAAAATCCCCAATTTTTCCCTAATTTCAACTTCTTAGCACAGCCGAATTTAATTTCATCAAATTGATTTATCAAACACCTTAAATTGTTGAAATTGAAGTTAAAATTGAGTTCTTCCATCTTCTTACGATTCAATAGCACCTTGAATCGCAAGTTTTGACGTCGGAACAAGCTCAAATGGTGCTTCGCCGGAAAATGGACTGTAGAAAGAGAAAGCTTCGATTACTTATCGATGAGGGCATGGCGGTTTGAGCTTTCAATCTAGACAGATAGCTCTTATCCTGAGGTTTATCCTAAAATCAAGAATCGCATCAATTGATGCTGAATTGGGTTAGAATTTCATCATTGAAATTATGTCGGTTCTCTCTCTAGCATCGACCGAAAATTACAGAGTGTAGCCGAATTGGCTTACCTTTCAGTCCTAATTCAGCTGTGGAAGGGCTGAGGAAGTGTTGAGAAGGCATGGTTTGGCTTGAGGATGGCTCAAAATGGCCGATTTCAACTCGGCCGAAATAGGGCAACTTCAGTCCGTCGGAGCTGCTTCACTCTTTCATCACGCCGGCATTTCTCCGGTGACCCTTGGAGCAAACAGAGACTACAGGCGTGTAGTTGACTCCTCATGGTTCTAAAGAACCCAACCTTGCCTTGTTTGGCTTAGAAAAGACCCCATGTCGGAGCTATGGTTCGAGATTCGCCGAAAAATGGAGCAGTTGAGAGAGAATGCAGTTTTCAGGTGTGGAGAGGATGAATGGGGAGGGGCTCTTTTGTATAGGGAGCTCGGGGATCCGTTGGCTGTCTGTTTGGCACCGTTATGACTGACTTAGTTCATAAACCGGTTCAATCTTGTTGGACCCGGTTCATCCAAACCGGTCTAGTTTTCCTCTTCCAATTCATCCTAAGGTTCTTTTCCATAGTATTATGAACCTTTTGAATCAACTGAGAGTTGTAAATTCTTAAATTGCCCATTCACAATTGATCGGGTTTGTGAACCGGTTCAGTTTTTTCACTTGGTTTGACCGATTCCCTTCCCAGTTTTCCTTATCTCAAAAGGGCGGGGTTTACAAAGTGCGTGGAGGGGCATGATGCGAGTCGACCAAGGACAAGGGGAATCAGGTCAAGTTCGATAACCCGACTTGGTGATCCCTTTATTTATTTATACTTTAACATTTATTCTAAAATTACTTTCTTTTTCATTTTTTGGATTCTTTTGACAATTTAAGTGATTCGGACGGTTTTAAACTAACTTTCCAAAAATCTATGTTTTTTGTTTGAAATTCTGTTTTTTCATCTAATTTGTCTAAATTCTTAGTTTATGTACCCATTACTAGTTCAACCTTGATTTTTGGTCAATTTTAATTAAATATTACTTTTGGGAAATTTCGATGTTACAATTATCATTTTTTTAAATAGATAAAAAAATTGTCATTTTTGTGTAAAGAGTGGCAACAATAAATGATAAAATGGTTATTTTTAAGTAATAAGGTAAAATGGTAATTTTATAATTATGATACTTTGATGTTATTTTTGGAAAATAAAGATTTATAAGATATTTTTTTATAATTATTAAGAAAATTTTAAAATTTTGAAAGAAATTTCCAATTGGGTAGCGATACAAAGGTTCGCCCATGTACAAATTAGATTAACTAAGTTTAAAAAATAAAATTATAATTATAAAAAAATGAAATCATGCAAAACTTATAGATAAACTAAGTTTAAAAAAAAATTATAATTATAAAAAATTATGAAATCATGCAAAACGTATAGATAAACTAAGTTTAAAAAATAAAATTGTAATTATAAAAAATTATGAAATCATGCAAAACGTATAGATATTGATCAACTGTGTGTATATATAATGAATGATGATAATTTATATGCATGATATTGTTGAAATATATATATACGAACATACAGTACACCAAGAGCCCATTTCACATACATACGAAACATCAAGAGCACATGCAAAACGTATAGATATTGATCAACCTATGTGTATACATATAATGAATGATGATAATTTATATGCATGATATTGTTGAAATATATATTTATATATATACACGAACATACAGTGCACCAAGAGCACATTTCACATACATACATACCAAACATCAAGAGCACAATGATACGAGATACCTTCCTAACAAAAAGTTATGAATAATGGGTGGGTGAAAATTTCATTATAGCATTTAATTATACCAGTAGAGTCCATACTTATCATTTTGTAAATTATTGGTATGCATAATTTTAAAAGATGTTCGAGAAATATACAGAAAAGTTTTGAAAGGTGTTCCAGAAATATATTGAAAAGTATATTGAAAAGTTATGCAAAGGCTTTTTGTCAAAACATACGAGACATCTCTAGCAATTTTGGAAAGGGAGTCCATCCTTGATAGCTTAGAAAAAGATATGCGTATATAGTGAGAATTCAAACCTTTAAAATGAGTTAAAAGAAAAAGAACCTAATGTCAAATGTTTATAAAATTATTAAAACCCAATATTTATAAAAGTGTTAAGGTATAATATTTATAAAAAGAGTTAAAAGAGATGAATGTGTATGAAAGGGTTAATTTTCAATGTTTATAAAATTAAAATTCAATGACTATAAAATGGGTTAAACTCCAATTTTTACACGACCAATATCATAATATTTATAAAAGAGCTAAAACCCAATTTTTATAAAATGAACTAAAATTTATTTATTATGGAATGGGAGTAAACTTCAATGTTTATGAAAAATGGCTAAATATCAATATTTATATCTAATATCTAATGTTTATAACAAAGATAAGTCCCAAGTTTTATAAAAATGTGTAAGGTCAATATTCAAGAAATGGTTAAGTTAGTATAATGAAAGGGGTACATACAATATTTATGAAACAATATAAGTCCAAACTTTAAGAATTGAATAAGAGAGTGTTTATGAAAAGAGCTAATGTCCAACTGTTTGAGAAAATGGGCAAAGGGTTGAGTGTTTATAAGGAAAAGGGTCCGTCTTGAGAAATATGAGTATTAATCCGATATTTTTTTTAAAGTAAACTTCTCTTTGTGGATATAATGTGACATCTACCATCGATGTGAATTTTTATAATAAAATACGAGTAGGGTGGTCAACCAAATAGCAAATCGAACATTGACTAATCAAAATTTATTATACTAAGTTATTGGCGGTCTGCTTGGCATTTACTATTGATTATGTTTGAGTGGACAAATTTGATGATCAACATAAAGCTTGTAATCATCGTCTAAGTAGTGGTTGAAGCAAAGTGATAAAGGGAGGTATTGTATGACTTCTAGATGTATCTGCCCGATAGAGTCATATGAGATTGTCTTGTGGATAATATGAGTATTAGAGAAAGATTTACATGAGATTTTAAGTTAAGGATATTGGTGTTTTTCAAGAATTAGAAGGTTGCAGGATAGATAAATGATCCTCAAAATGCATGGAGTAATGCCAAGTATGGATGATTATGTATTTTTTGTGGAGATAGATTATATAGGTTAAGATGTCGTTATGAGCTAGTGTAACTTTTTATAGGAAATATTAGTATCATTTATATATTTGTTAGCATGTGAAGATATTATAGAAATAAAAGAGAGAATATTAGCTAGAAACTCTATCATAGTCTCTCAATCTCACTTTTGTAAAGATTATTTAGAACCCAGGGAACATTTATTTTTTTTGGTTATCCTAAGTTGACTTGGAAAATGTTGTTGGTTGAAGTAGGAAGCTATATAATGATTGGAATTTACATGAATTATTATCTCAATTACATAAAGGTGTGATGAATGAGAGTGGTAAAAGTAGAATATGATTATTGTATGAGATTTTATTTACTTCTTATAAATGGTGTGTATTGTTGGAGAGGAATGAGATGGTTTATAGAGTTGAAATATGATGAAATATTATCATAACAATAACATATTTACTCATCGGATAAGTGCAACTTTCATTCCAAGTGCAACCTCACGGAATATGACATTGAATTAATAAGCTAGTTGGTGAGTTGCACATTATACTCTTACTTTTTTTTCTGTCCATCTAATACTTTTGGTAGTTCCAACTAATCAAACAATTGTGATGAGAAGCACATAAAGCCATTAGCTAGCTTAGATTTGGCTTTTAGTTGCAAAATACTTCTCTTTAATAGATCAAATTGGCTCCAACTAATTTTTTTCAAGAATTAAGAGTTTGGGTGAGTTTTTTTGCAAATATAAAAATACAAAAAAATATTTTGTTTTAAATTTTACTATTTTTAGTAAGTGGAACTAGGGATAACAAAAATATATTTTAACGTTTTTCTATTAGTAAATAAGTAATAATATATTTTAAAGTTAATAAAATAAATTTGAGATACATTTAGTATGAGACAAATTAAAAAAATTGAAATTGATGAGGTTTCAACTTTGTCAACAGAGTGGTTGAGTCTACTCTTAATCTCCTTCTATATTATAATAACACATGTACTTGACCTTCATCTTTATCCATACACTCTACGTACAAGGCATACATGTGACGATGAAGTTTGCTATAAGTGAGTGCTATCAGTCTTACAAGAGAACGAGTTGGACCGACAGTGTACTATATTCAGCTGGGTCGGCTACATTAAAATATGTGCATCTCAACTAGACCAACATGGAAACTCTGGAGATGTCCATGACTGGTCCTAATGTAGACCAACTAGACTCATTTTTTTATCAACTCGACAGGAGATCCATGGTAGCAGAGTTAGCAGCACCTAATGCACCAGCTCCAATGCTCTTATTCCATCCAAAATCTCTGTGAATGGCAAAAGAAGCGCGGTTAGGTGCTGACTCCGGTGTTTTTTTCTCAGCCGCATTATCAAATTTGAAATGCATTTGTCCTATAAATAAGTATCCGCCATGCCACACGCATATCATCACATTCGACGAAGCTATTTACCGTTCAAAAAAATGGATCGTCTCTTCGCGAAATTGGGTCTGCTCGTGTCGTTCCTCGCTGTTGCTCATCTATCATGCTTGTACGGCTTGCCCACGGGCACAGGCGGATACCTCTATCCGCAATTCTACGACCACTCATGCCCGAGGGCTCAGGAGATCGTCAGGTCCGTCGTGGAGAGAGCCGTTGCTAAAGACCCTCGCATGGCCGCTTCGTTGCTCAGGCTGCAGTTCCACGACTGCTTCGTCCAGGTCTCTAGACATACAAGTCTGTTTGTTATACCAAGATGAACCTGGAATGGAAATATTCACCTGCGTCTTCATTCCATTCCATTCCATTCTTACGTATAAAATCAAGAGAAACCTAAAATTTACAGGGATGCGATGCGTCCATACTGCTAGACAGTACAGGGACCATGGCAAGCGAGAAGAGGTCGAACCCCAACAGGGACTCGGTTCGCGGCTTCGAGGTGATCGACGAGATCAAATCGGCCCTCGAGGAGGCGTGCCCCCACACGGTGTCCTGCGCGGATATTATCGTCCTTGCTGCTAGAGATTCCACCGTCCTTGTAAGCATGTTTTCCTCCATTAGTATTTGATGCTGATTAGTGGCATGAATGATCATATATATATATATATATGTGTGTGTGTGTGTGATTAACTAATGTGAATCCACCACGTAAAAGACCGGAGGACCAAGCTGGGAGGTGCCTCTGGGAAGGAGGGACTCGAGAGAGGCAAGCCTGAGTGGGTCCAACAACAACATCCCCGCCCCCAACATTACCTTCCAGAACATCCTCTCAAAGTTCCAGCAGCAAGGCCTCGACATCGTCGATCTCGTCGCTTTGTCCGGTAACAAAGGACATTTCTACGTTCTCCCCCCTCCCAAGCAATCTCCATATATACATATCACTTCGACGCACTTAAAATATTAAGAATTTTATTGTACGTATATATTATATTTATAGGGAGCCACACGATCGGAAACGCCAGGTGCGCCACCTTCAGGCAGAGGCTGTACAACCAGAACGGGGATGGGAAGCCCGATTTCACCCTCGACAAGCACTACGCGTCCGAGCTCCGCCGCCGGTGCCCTCCGTCCGGGGGAGACCAGAACCTCTTCTACTTGGACTACGTCAGCCCCGTCCACTTCGACAACAGCTACTTCAAGAACCTGCTGGCCTACAAGGGCCTCCTCAACTCGGACGAGGTGCTCGTGACCCAGAGCCAGGCCTCCCTTGAGCTCGTCAACAAGTACGCCTATAACGGCGAGCTCTTCTTCGAGCAGTTTGCAAAGTCCATGGTGAAGCTGGCCAACCTCTCGCCGCTCACGGGTCCCAGGGGCGAGGTCCGGAAGCACTGCAGGAAGATCAACAAAGCCTATTATTGAGGATCTCTGTAGTGGAGTATTGTATATCATGAGAAAGTTCTCCGAGATTCATCACCCCACTTATTCTGTCGATGCTGTATGCGTACAAGTGTGTCTTACCAGTTCAAATTCCTTGTGCATTGTGACATGTTCTTGTTTTGAAAACCTTTCTGTCTGTTGACGAAGAATTTTCCCTTCGTTTGGGATCTTAATCTGTGAGATCACTAACCGGCAACAAGTGGTGAAAGTGAAAGGATAGTTCCCAACATCAATTAAAAATATTATCTAAATCTTTTGTAAATAAATATACATAATTCTCTACTAAAAAGTTAAGGTACTCCATTAGTATAACATCAATGACTGATTTTCCTGGTGGCAACAGTTTATGGTAGAAACCAAGCTTTTTGCCATCTCGTGATGCGGCATATTTCGTGTATGGTAATATAATCATTCTTCTCCTTATTTATAAAAAAAATATTATTAAGCTTTTTATTTATAAAAAAAAATCATTTTGTCTATTATTTATAAATAAACGAATATTATGCCCCTTCTTTAAAAAAATTACTCCTAACCATTATGCTTAATTTGGGGATTATTTCCAAAAAAATTTCTATTTTACAAACTAGTCCTAAATATTTAAATTTTACATTTTATTCTCCAAACTTAGAAAATTACTCTAATCAACTTCAAATATCACAAATCAATTTCTAAACATTTTAATTTATATCCTAAGGTCATAACTTGACCAAAGCTGACCAAGTTTAGTCATTTTCAAAAAATGAACAAAATAGAATTGAGATGTGGCTAGAAATATACACTAGAGATTGTACCATCGACAACCGACCAGAGTGAAGGCGAATTGAAACCAAAGTCTAGGTGAGTTGCTGGTGGGGATCATCGGAGCAGATAGAATTTTGAGCTCGAGTGGTCGTGATCATGAATTAACGAATGGACCCGCTGTCGACAAATGGCTCGTATTAGTCGGAAATTAGATTGTCGAAGCTAGGGAAATACTTTTGGGGCCATAGGAGAGTCGAATATTTCTTTTGACATTGATTCTCATCGATAGGTGGCCTCATAGGCTAGAATTTAGTCTCGAAAAATCATCGGCATACCTTGATTTTTTTGTTCCTATAAACAAAGTTAGAAAAAATGACACTTTTACGGTGGTTTTCACTCACTTTCGACCCGACCATCCACCCACTTTAGAGCTGACACTCACTTTTCAACCCAATTCCATTCACACTTCAACCTTAATTTTTAATACAATTTAGTTTAATTTCATTTTTTAGAAATTCAGGTATTAAATTTATTTAACTCTTTCTATAAATTTTATTCTCAAAACTTATATTATCAAGTAGGTGATTTCTCTTATAGTTAACTTAGTCATTACTACTTTTTTTCTATTTTCACCCGGTCACTATACTATCATATAACATTCTTAACATATCAAATTCGCCTTTATAATACATCTTGTTTAGTTTGTTCTCCTCATTCAGACTAATTGCATCTCATACTTTAAATTGGGGTATTCTTTTTTAATAAATATATGGGAATATTATATCATTCTATATAAATCTATTTAGAAACTCATTTTCAGGAATCTCACTTTCAAAATCTCACGATACTGTTTTATCATGTCCAACTATCAATATCAATTATCTGTATATTCTTTTATTTGCCTTTATGGTGTTCAAGTTTTTCAAGAACATCCTTGATTAGCACATCCGGTCACGGGTTAGAGCAAAATCTATGCACTTTATTGGAAGTATGCTCCAAGGCCTGAGTTACACCTCTCCTATTTCTTAGAAATGACACATGTCCCTAGCTTGGTATCTCCTAGGTTGTGAATATCATAGACTAATGTGAGAGTCTCCTCGTATAGTCACATGAGACATATTCCCTTGTAATTTTGGGTGTTTAAGAGTTCACTATAATTTCTTGAAAACCCAACTTCAGGTGTAATTCCTTAATAGTTAATCAATTTTTTGAGAACAATACCTTATATCCTATTTCGAATATATACTAAGGTCGATCTCAAGTATTATAGTCCTAACTTAAGTTTTACAATTTCTTGGAGGATTTGTTTCTTCTCATTATTTAGCCCTTGGACAAATATCTTATCATCATGAAATGGTTGTTCATACTGGTACAAGTGTTATACATTTCTCAAAAATACTTGAATATATTCTCATACCAATGAGGTCCTATGCCACAGAATTTCTTATTGCCTTCACATATTAGTTCATTTGAACTTAACTCTCTTATAAAAAAAAGTATTTCACTTGTACCATAAACATAATATAATTTCATTACCTATTCAATGGGTTTCTATAGTTATGTTAGGTCTACACTCCCACCACCATTCCTCTTGAATAGGTTGGTGATGGGGTTACTCCAATAATGTACTATTCTTAGAACCACTACTATTCACAAGAGACTCTAATTTTGGAGGTCAGTGAATACCAGTGTAAAATTACTATTTAGAAAATCCGATTCAATAGAGTAAGATTAGAAATTGGAATTGAAATGTGAAATAAAAAATAAAATACGGTTAGGAGAATTAAATCTGATTTAGTATTAATTTGAAAAGAAAATTTTGACAATTTATAGAATTTGGTAAACTAATTCAAATAATCTATTTAATCGAAAATCAAATATTGAGAAATGATTAATTTAAAAATGATTCAAACTAGGATGAAACCAACTTATAAATTTTATAAACTTAATTAATAAGTAATGGAAAAAAAATAAATTGAGTCAAAATTGTTCGAATTAGAAGTAAATTGGCTAAAAAAATAATAATAAATGGTTGAACCAACCAAAAAAATCGTTGTAAATTAGTTATAAACAGGGTTAATTTAATATCGAAATTTAGAAGAACGAATTTAATTTCATTTGGATTGAAAAATAAAATTTAACTGAGTATAAAAACTTAAACCGAGATTTGAAATCAGCTCAAATTAAAACTTAAGATAATTAATATGTATATGAAATTACTCCAAATACCCCCAATTGATCGAAAATTAAGTATTTAAAAAAGTTTAAGTAAAAATTAAATTGGAATCGAATTGAAATAAGGTAAAATACCTAATTTTGTAAGAGTTATACAAATTAGAAAATAGAAAATTTTTAGTCCAATAAATTGAGAATTAAATAAGAAATTAATATATAACTGATTAGATAAAAGTTGAACTAATCAAAATTATTTTAAAATGTTTGTAATAGTAAAATTTCCTTATTTTTAAATTGGGTAAAATAAATTAAAAAATTAAAAATTTTAAGTTTAATTTTTAGTAAATTAAATAATAAATTTTTATAAAAATAATTTGGATCAACAACGGAATGAACCTGCTAATAAATTACTAAAATTGGATTAATTTGTTAGAAATCTGTTAGATACGGCACATACTACATGAAAACCCGACCTGTATTCCTACAGTATCCCGGTTAAAATCTCTGGTAGACACCTTTTTAAACCTCTAAATCAGGTGTTGTAGTTGACTGTGACAGCTCATCATTAGGCCGATAGCTAATTCATGACTACCGTCATCCTGCACAAATGTGTATTTGGCGTATGATCGGTCAATGATTAGCACGTTCCTACGGAAGAAAATCAACTAAAAAATCATTTTATGATTATTGAAGGTTATATGGTTTATTTTGGCTAAGCTGGTTTTAGGCTACGGTACCAAAAAAATATATTTTTTTCAACGACTTCCCATGAACCAACTTGATTCCTTCCATGTCAGAGTTGGGTCTAATGTTGAAGTTGAACAGATAGAGGTTACTAATGGTTCAAGGTGAAGCTGTAGTGGAACAACAACCTCTGCTTTCTAAGTTGCCGATCAAAATCCAACTCCGGCATGAAAGGTGCCAAGCAGGTTTCGTGGGGCCATATCCTCGTCCTCCACGACCGCGAGCCGCTTTTTCAGGGAGTTGCTTTATGGGTTGTCCATACCATTTCATATTCAATTTGGTCAGATATTATTTGTAATTTGTAAAATATTTTTATCGTGCAATCAATACTGTTGTGCCTAGAATGAGGCTGAGTCATCAATAATTTAGGGTTATGTTTCTTCGTCGTTCTATAAATGATGTTGGTTTCCTTTTGTTTTCTTTTAATTATAAAATTACTTGAATACCCTTACTCTTTTTTTTAAGGATAAATCAAAGTTTCCGTGCAAAATTATTAAAATATAAGTATATATAGTCAATAATATTGTGTAATAAGAAAATAAAAAGGTATAACATAACTAACTAAGAACAAAGTATATTTATTTAAATAAAAATGAAAACACATCATACAAATATAAATCCAGCGAAAGATTATTTCCTGTCAATGGGAACAATGTGATCGTTTTGGTTGGAATATACTATCGGCCATGGCAGGGGTAAACAGGACATTTTATGAAGGCCCACATCTACCGACGCTATCACGCAGTTACCGCACTCAGAATCTCGAAGCGAACCGCGAGTCACACGGGTGAGAAAAAGAGCTGACGGCGCTTGGCGGGAATCCAGGCTGTCAAATGAGACGGCTAATGTCTAGATGAAGAACCAACGGTGACGGTCCGATCTAGACGGAAGGGTTCAATCAACACGATCATGCGGACCACGTGCACCGACGGCCTGTCAGTGGGTCCTACAGGCAACAACCATGTTGCCCTACAACCTATTACACCTCCAGTCACGTGTAAGCATCACCATCCAACCAAATCACGTGGCCAAGTGATCCATAGCTCGTTTGTCCTTTCTTTTCCTACGTACGATGCTTGGATCTGTCCCTTCCGCCAAATGTCTCTTTCCCCTAATAAATATCTCTTCTACCACTATTATTTCTATTTTTAATAAAAATAAATTTATTTCATTTTATAAATCGAACGCTATACAAAAAAAAGTTACAGATTTGTTTTTCAAAAAAATATATTTAAAATGAATAAATATTAAAATATCTAGAAAATTATAAGAGTATTTTTAGAAGCATGAACATGGATACATTAATTACAGACATGGAATTGATGATGAACATTTGCATGAGATGATGAGTGGATTATGAAGCATACCATTTTGAACAAAAATGGAAAGTGGGGGTGGGAAGTGATTGTGATGGACACTAGGTCCTTTGGGAATGACTAGTTTAATTCAATGCCATGGAGACAGAGCATCGTCATACATAATTTTACAGGCATGTGGTGGTGGATATGGGGCCTGCTCGACGGAAGGTGGTTGGAGATTGATTTGAGCGAGGGACAAGACCATGGACGTGTAGGGTTTTTGCATGAAGGAGACAAGCATATCTCGTCACTATCCATCACCACCACGAGTAAAAGGAAGAGACATGTGAACCTCTCCAACACTGCAAGCTGGGAGGGAAGAAGTCTCTCTCTTCGAGTGGCGTAGAAAAGTTCCCAAAGATTCTTCCTACCAAGCAATCCGAATGTATATGCAGTACTTTAGATGCTGTATATAGTATGTGAGTTAGCAACCCACAAAATTTCTTTTATTTTTTTACATTATTTTATTTTTATTTTTTTAACCACAATACCGTTATTCGATTAAAATTTTATTTTACGATATTAGACTAGTTTAATAGTCTAAAATAATGTATATATTGGGTTGAAAAAAACAATATTCAATTAAATTGTATCCACACGACATTAATAATAAGGATCGATGAAATTTGTGAAATATATTCAAATGCATATTCTAGTCTACTATATTTATAAACAAGGGCAAGTTCTCATAATGTGTAGAAATGATGTTATAAATCAATTGTCCTCCCACCAACCTATTTTACCGTTATTTTGGATGATGGAGAAGAAATCATGCTTTGTCTTTTGATACAAGATTGAATGATGGCCTTAACGTCCCCAATTACACGGCAACTTCCCAGCTACCATGGATGATGATGTCTTCACTTCCACTTTATCAATGTCCACTTACCAGTTCATACCACTCCAAATACCCATTGGCCCAATAAAAAAAGGTACTCCAAATATCGGACCGAGCCTGGGTTTGTTCTTGACCACAAAGGGTCAATCAATTCCTGGTACCATTGAAGTGGGTTCAATTAAAATAATTAATTTTATCGATAGAAGATAAGAAAATTTATAATGTCTTTACATTTCATGTCAGCCATGCTTTGACTGTACTTTTTAATCACTACACGGAGTAGAGTGAACATGCTACCAACTGTAACACTTGGGGGGAGAAAAACGAAGGGACCGGTAAATTTAGGCACTGTCTCGGGAACTGAACTGCAGTGTAGTCAACAAGCGTTTTTTTCTCTTTCTTTATCAAGGGAACATTCACGCTCGTGTGAAGCAAGCAAGCATAGAATATTTGTGTCTCTCATAACTCCATTACCCAGTTTCCCTGACAAAAATGGGTGCGTATATAATATTTGTCATTTAGGATACGTAATTGGTATTATGGAGTGTCTGTCGTCTCAGACAGATAAAACTCCATGTGGACAGACATCTCGGATACCTTCCAGAGAGAAGGGTCCAGAGATCATGGCAATCAGATCTTGTGGTACAGTAGTGGTCAAATTTAGATTCAGTAATTATTCTATAAAATATCAATTTTTATCTTTTATAAACAGATTAGAGATCCTTCTCTAGCACCCAGAAGAACTGCAAGTGAGCCAGCCTGTGAAGAGGAAAGGTGACAAGAGGATGTGGGGGAGCCCTCCAATTTCACATGCATGCAAGCCTTTCTTGTCTCCTTTGACCTCCTCCATCCAAAAGACAGAAATGCCCTCTGCTCCAACTGATTAACAAGTGATTTTATTAATCTTTTTTTTACTTTATCCTAAATTTTCCATATTTGTTTTTTTAACCGTGGAATAAATTTATGCTGTAGCAACACCAAAAAGGTATAAAGGAGATAAACGGAAAATAATAAAAAAAAAGGAAGTTCGACACATGAAATGAATTAATTGCTTTTTGGTTTTTTTGCTAAAAAAACGTAATCAATTTACGGCAAAAGAAAAAGATTTGTTCTGAAAGACAGTTCACGCGATCTCCATAGCGCGTGCTGAACATTCGCCCATGGTGCCAGTCGGGTGTGTATATATCTATATCTTTACAGGCACTTGTGCTCTGCCTGCCTGCCTGCTTGCCCTTCTTCAGACTCGCACACATTTGCTTGTGTGAACTCAGTTTCCGTCAGTGGAGAGTGGTTGCTTAGCGAGAGTGACCCACCGACCAAGCGCGAAATAAATAGGCGCTTTCATGAGCTGATGCCAAGATCCAGAAGAGAAAGGGTGTTCTTTTAGTGCAGTGAAGCTGAATTCCTGATCCAAGGCAGGAGGAGGAGGAGAAGAAGAAGATGATGGGAAGTTTCGGTTATCCTAAGTTGTATCTCCTCTTTGGATTGGTTTTGTTTGTGGGTTTTCAGATTGGCCTCTGTAATGTGAGCTACGACCGGAAGGCACTGTTGATAGATGGGCAGAGGAGGATTCTCTTCTCCGGTTCCATACATTACCCGAGAAGCACCCCTGAGGTACAGATACATACCCACATTTGCTTTTTTTAATTGTTTCCCTTTCTCCAGTCACCTGGAAGTTGAAATTTTCGAGGTTTATCGTTTGTTCTTCTGATAAGAACGAGTTTTTTTTGTAGATGTGGGAAGATCTGATAATGAAGGCTAAAGAAGGGGGTCTAGATGTGGTAGAGACTTATGTGTTTTGGAATGTTCATGAACCTTCACAAGGCAATGTATGGAGCTTTATCTGTGCTTTTGTACATTTCTTTCCGTTACATAATTTCTGTCCTTTCCACTCTTTGTTTCTTAACTTCCGTGGATTATTGGAACTATGCAGTATAATTTTGAAGGAAGATACGACCTAGTGAGGTTTGTGAAGACCATCCAGAAAGCAGGACTCTATGCTCATCTCAGGATTGGACCCTATGTTTGTGCAGAATGGAACTTTGGGTAGTGAATAGCTCATTCTCCCTTTAAATTATGAACTTGTTTGTTATGCACAAACTTAGCCCTTTTTGTTTTATCTTTCGGTTGCAGAGGCTTTCCTGTTTGGCTCAAGTATGTTCCAGGCATCAGCTTCAGGACTGATAATGAGCCCTTCAAGGTTCTAGCTTAGCATCTCTAGATCTCTCCATTCTGATCTTCATTTACAACTCTTTCTGTAAATTGAATCAGTACATCAGTGAACTATCAGAATGACCGACAGTTGACCACGTCAAGTTTTTGTTGAGTAATGTTGCAGAAGGCAATGCAAGGTTTCACTGAGAAGATTGTCAACTTGATGAAGAGTGAGAATCTATTTGAATCCCAAGGTGGCCCTATTATACTTTCTCAGGTATTCTCTTTGTCCTTTCCAGCTTGTCATTATTTTAACCTTGTCCATAATCCTTATTACTGACGTCTCATGATGAATGCATAAATTTTGTGCAGATTGAGAATGAATATGGTACACAAAGCAAATTACTTGGGGATGCTGGGCACAATTATATGACTTGGGCTGCAAACATGGCTGTTAAGTTGGGGACTGGTGTTCCCTGGGTTATGTGCAAGGAAGAAGATGCTCCAGATCCAGTGGTGAGCTCTTTTATACTTCTTACCCACGCCAAAAAGATCTGATTGTTCTTCATGAGAAAATTCACGAATGCTATCTTTCTCATGCAAGTTTCAGATTAGGTAACCTGACTTCCAGTTAAGGTGGCCTTGTAAACTTTTCTGACTCACAAGCAGAGTTATGGGGTATATAGGCCACATTTGCACAAGTTGAAAAAAATGGGGGTTAAGAGAGTTCTAGATTCAGGCTTTAAGCCAGGGCTTTGATACCATAAAGTATTTGAAATCTGGGTTGGGTTTATTTGATGTTGCTACAACCAATTTTTCAAAATAGTTCATCCACTTAAAGAAAAATAATTACCTTTGAATGCTGTATATTACCTTTTCTTTCACATAATGTTGGGGAATGAGAAAAGAAACAACATTTTCATGTGATTATTTTCTCATGAATCATGAAAGCTTGTATTGCTGCATCATAATGATATAGTAATTGACGTACATGTTGCCTTTACATTTAATACTATTGCGGGTATGAATCAAAACAGATAAACACATGCAATGGTTTCTACTGCGACTCATTTTCTCCCAATAAAGACTACAAGCCTACAATCTGGACAGAGGCTTGGAGCGGCTGGTATGCAATTATCTCGCCATTCCAAAATGAATAAAATAAAAATCCAACCTCCTCATTCCTTGTTTTATGATGCCCAGGTTCACGGAGTTTGGCGGCCCAATCCACCAGAGACCTGTCCAAGATTTGGCCTTTGCTGTTGCCCGATTCATACAGAAGGGGGGATCCTTTGTGAGCTATTACATGGTTTGTACTTATATTAATCGTTCAATTCATGAAAATATCATACAAACACATATTCATGAATGAAAACACACCCGAATTCAAGTTTACTTCCTCTAAATGAATAGTACCATGGAGGAACCAACTTTGGACGCTCTGCTGGGGGCCCATTCATCACAACCAGCTATGATTACGATGCTCCAATCGATGAGTATGGTGAGATATTGCTCTATTTGTATTCCACCCTGTAGTTTTGTGCTTTGGAAGAAATTTTGACTAGGAAGAAGTGGGTTATAAGAAATCTGTTCATATTAGAACATCGGGAGTAGAAGTATTGATGGCTTAACTTTTATATTTCCATCCTATGGATCTTTTGGGCCAAGTGTCACCAACGCCCTTGCTCACTGATCTTTATAGGTCTGATAAGACAACCCAAGTATGGACATCTGAAAGAGCTGCACAGGGCGATAAAAATGTGTGAGCATGCTCTTGTTTCAGCTGATCCCGTGGTTACTTTTCTTGGAAGCTATCAGCAGGTTCATCTCACTTTGATTTTCCTGAGCTCCCACTATTTAACTCAAAGGAAGCAGAAAAAGGGACTATTCCCAAACTTCCAAGTACTCTTCTCTAACCAAATTGTTTTTTTTCAGGCTCATGTTTATACCACAGAATCAGGTGATTGTGCCGCTTTCCTGGAAAACTATGACACTAATTCTGCTGCACGAGTGTTGTTCAACAACATGCACTATAACGTGCCTCCATGGTCCATCAGTATTCTTCCTGATTGCAGAAATGTAGTATTTAACACTGCAAAGGTATGGATCTGCTTGAACCTTGTAATTAGCTAGATTTTCTTGTTAACATAGAACCTCTTTTGGAAATGGGTAAAGCAGTCTACCCAATTATCAGAACCATAACTAAAAATGGGTAGTAAATCCGGTCACATTTGGTCAAACATATTTGATAAGGCTTACGAGATCTATGGAAAATCAGTTTAAGATTAGGATTTTTAATCCCGAGCAGAAACTGCTGCCTCGTTCACAGGACAACAGGCATTTAGAAGCTGCACTCTGGGATAACCAACTGGTTCTCCAGCTTCGTATTAATTTAAGGAATTGAAACAACTGATGTCTAATTTACAGTCCAATAGTAGGGAGAGATTCGGTTTCAAAACCTTGAGGAGCAGAAAAAAGTGATTTGTGGTTGCTATATTCACCATCTAGAAGACCAGCGCAATTCTGCTGTATCTATAGGGTTATAGACACCGTATCTTGATGTTACTTTTATCTTCCCTTAACAAAATCAACAACAAATAGTCAGCTCAAAGTATCTCATTTCGATGGAGGTTATGGACCTATGGTCTTCTCACACATAATTCCTCATTTCTAGGTTGGAGTTCAAACTTCGCAAGTTGAGATGTTGCCCACTAATGGTGACATGCTTCAGTGGGAGAGCTACAACGAAGATGTATCTTCTCTTGGTGAGAGTTCTACATTTACCACTTCTGGACTCTTGGAGCAGATTAATGTGACAAAGGATGCCAGTGATTACTTGTGGTACATTACCAGGTGAGATTTCCAATGCCCCTATCACTTACTGGTGGTTGTTGTCGAAAAAATAAAATCAATTTGTAGGGAAACTTCACATGTTATATTTTGCATACATTATTCTAAAGTTTTCTTGTCTTTTTTTTTTTTACGTCCAAAAGTGTGGATATTGGTGCTTCTGAGTCCTTTCTCCATGGAGGAGAGCTCCCAACTCTCATAGTTCAATCAATGGGGCATGCTGTGCACATCTTTGTCAATGGGCAACTCTCAGGCGAGTTTTCCATTCAATTCCTAATTGGATCAGTTACTCACTTTGGTTGGCTGAATGAAAGTATGACTTAATAAATTTGATTAAATTAGGTTCTGCATTCGGGACAAGGGAGAATCGCAGGTTCAGGTACATTGGGAAGGTCAATCTCCATGCAGGCACAAACAGAATCGCACTGCTAAGTGTTGCAGTTGGATTGCCTGTGAGTTCTTCTTCACTATCTGATGATAAAAGCAATATATGCATACATCTGTACTACATTTCAGCTGTTAGATTTTCTGAAAAATTGAAATGCTAAAGCTTGTCTACATGAGGTCATGGTAACATATTTAATTTAGAAAAGACTGATGAATCTTTCCTTCATAGAATGTTGGGGGACACTTTGAGACATGGAACACAGGCATCCTTGGGCCAGTGGCATTGCATGGGCTTGACCAGGGGACCTGGGACTTGACCTGGGCAAAATGGACTTACCAGGTAATATGGTGATTTGCTGGTATTAACCTGTTATACACCATGCTTTTGTTTTAGAGGTTTCTCTGACAAATTTCTATTGAATTTACCAGGTTGGCCTTAAAGGAGAGACCATGAATCTTAATTCTCCAAACAGCATCTCGGCAGTCGATTGGATGCAAGCATCATTAGTCGCACAGAGTCAACAGCCTTTAACCTGGCACAAGGTACTGACAAAACTGCTTGAAATCTATGGTCTAACTTGTAGTTAGAAATGATTATTTATTATTTATAAATTGGACCTGCGTCTAGAACAGAGTATTGAAGTTTCTGTTTAGTGAGAAATTGGCTAAAGTACTTCCCAGTTGCCAGCCTATCCTAACAGCTAGATATGGATTTTGGAAATAAGGACGAATTTTATTCTCATAAAAAGAAAGATGAAATGGAGAAATCTACTCAACTAGATTGCAATGATCTATTAAGGATGAAGGCTTGAGTTTATCTAATGAAAGTTGGGGAGCATATCTGGAAATCTATAAATATTGAGTTTTGGTTTCAAGGATGATTAAGGGCTCAGAATACCTTTTTTATAGTCTTAAATGTGTCTGCAGTCTTACTTCAATGCACCTGAAGGTGGTGAGCCCCTTGCCATAGATATGGAGGGCATGGGAAAAGGACAAATATGGATTAATGGACAGAGTATAGGTAGATATTGGACTGCATATGCTACTGGTAGTTGTGATGGCTGTAGCTACACCGGTACATTTAGGCCTCCAAAATGCCAGTTTGGATGTGGAGAACCAACCCAACGATGGTAAGTGCACAAAGAGTAATTCAAAATCTTCATGTTGTCATTTTCTAAAACAGTCCTAAATCCTATTGATCATTTACATTTTGATTTTTTTCCTTTGAGAAAACTGCTTATATACCTAACAAGGAGATTGGTTGAAAGATAGACCAATAAAAAATAATGTGTTCTATTACTATTTGTGCCCTCTAGCCATCTTTTGTTTAGCTCTGTTAAATTGCAGTCTTCAGTTTTCTGATCTTAGAAAATGAATGTTACAAGGATGGCATATTTTACAGCTCACACGACTCATTTTTCAATTATAATTACAAAGTTCTTTGAAAAAATATGAGACACTTCCCCCTTGTTTTTCGTTTTACAAAGAAGGAAATCTAAAACGTTAATCTATGAGCAGAAAACCAAAAGCATCAGGTCTGCCTGACCCTTTTTCCTATTTACTGGTCCTTCTGAATAAATTGTGAAGGGCATCAAATGATTATCTTGACATGATTTCATTGTCTGCAGGTATCACTTGCCTCGGTCATGGTTGAAGCCGACACAAAACCTCCTAGTTGTTTTTGAAGAGCTTGGTGGGAACCCCACTAAGATCTCAATAGTTAAAAGGTCAGTTACCACTGTATGTGCCGAAGTCACTGAATATCACCCTACCATCAAGAATTGGCACATTGAGAACTATGGGAAATCAGAAGATTTCCACAGCCCGAAGGTCCACCTCAAGTGTAGTCAGGGCCAGTCAATTTCTTCCATAAAGTTTGCAAGCTTCGGCACCCCAATGGGAACATGTGGGAGCTACCAGCAAGGAACATGTCATGCTCCTACATCATATGCCATCTTAGAGAAGGTACTCAACTTATAACGGTTAAATTCATAAATTGTACAGAAAATTCTGTAAAAGTCTCAAAATAGTATAAAAAGTCTTAAATTACAATAGTATTACTATAAATCAGTGAACTTTTATTGCGCCAATGGTACAAAATTTCTTGAAAATGATTTAAATTAGTACAAATTAAATTTTTGTATATGATCAATACACATTATTATTTGTCTATACAGTCAGTTGCAAGATTCATTTATATGCATTTTCTAGGACTTCCTGAGAGAAAACTGCTCTTCCTAGGAATTTAGGAGGTGAAACTACATTTATCTATATCTATAAACAATTCTAAAATATGAGATTTCATAAGAATTTTTTACTTACCAGGAAGTTCCAAAAAAAGAATTGTTCCCCTCAAAAACGTTTGTGCATGTGTGTAGATGCTGCATTCAATAGCCATTGTATAGATAAATTTAAAATTTATGCACTAAGTAGATATAAATTCTTCATCTTGAACTATATGAAAATTTTCTAGAATATTATATAACATTGGTGCTATTAACACTTACTATTATCATGCCATTAGCACTGGTACATTTCTAATAGCTATAGAAAAAGCTAGTGCATTTGTAACGTTTTGTAACTAAGTAGCATACATTTGAAACTTTATTTAACATTTTGCAACATTTATACAATTAACCTAACTTATTATGCCTTGGTTTGAACTATTTATTATTCAAAAGAATGAATCAGATAAATTGAATTTTGTTGATCTTGATATGATAATAATGAAGGATTTCCTGCCCTTTGGTTAAATTTATAAAGGAATTTCTTCCCACAATTTCTCAGTTCTCCTGTAAATTTGATTGCAGAATTGCATAGGGCAGGAGAGATGCTCAGTGATAATATCAAACAACAACTTTGGGGAAGATCCATGCCCGAATGTGCTCAAGAAACTATCGGTTGAAGCTGTCTGCTCTCCCACAGTATCCACCACCCCACAACCCAACTGGAGAGGTTAACTTGGGAAAACCTAAGAACTTCTCTGAAGCATGTTGTTGACTTGAAACTTGAAACCTCACCCATTACACGCAAGACGGGACTGCTAAGGAGAGAGGAAAAGGAGGATAGGTAGCAGTATATTCTAAGATTTTAGATGAAAGAGCCAAGGCTTTTATTGAAGAAAACCTCTGGCTCCATGGATTTTATGTGGGTTAGGTTTAATTTAATTTACCCCAGCTGTTCTGTAAATTAGTGCATGATAGACGGGAATGGGGGAAAAGAAGGTTAGGGTTAAGGGTGATCTGATCCGTTTAGTTCCCCCAAAATTTCCACATACAAGAGGAAAGATTCCAATGATACCCAGGTGAAGCATTGGTACTGGATCCCCCTTAAACCAGATGATCCATTGTTGTTCTTTGTTATTGTGGGTATGTTTATTCAGTGATGGGTGTTGTTAGGGGATCCTTTCCAACTAGGGTCTGTGTTTGGGAACTGGATCCTAGTATGAGAAATTTGCCATTTGTTTCACTTTTGTGTGTTAAATGAAGAACAAGCAATTGTGTTTCTCACTCATTGAATCTGCTTTCATTCATATTCTATATGAAAAATCCAAATCCCATAATAAGATGGTTGCACTTGGCACCCTCTTAAACTTGGTTGTGGACGTCCTTTCCTACTCTTTAGGATCTTGAGAGAAACATTCTTACTTTGAATTCTTCTCTTCCCCCATTTTTTCCTCCACAAACATCTCTTGCATATTTACTCTCACATGCATTTTCCCTCATTCTTCTTCCACATTTCTTCTCTCTCAACTCCTCTATTCTTCTTCTTAAAGGAAAAAAAATAAAAAATAAAAGAAGCAAGTGATTTTCTCCCTCCATCTTTAACCATGGCTCTGGGAAGATCCCGAAACAACAAGCGGTCATCGGCCACATCTTACACCTCTACCATCACTACTATTGTCTTCATAGTAGTGTGTGTGTTGGGTGTTTGGTTGCTGACCTCCAACACCATGGTGCCGCCTCAGACAACCCAACGGACTGCCACCACCAGCAACATGGGCAATGCCCATATTTCTTCCATTTTTCAAGCTGACAAAAAGGACACAACAGCATATGAAGATAACCCGGGTGAACTGCCCCATGATGCAATCAAAACAACTGATGGTAGCCGGGCAGATAACAATAATGATACTGGCGGTGATGATTCCATCAGTTCTCAATCTACTGCAGGTGCATTTAGTTCTGCATTATCCGTCTCTTGTGAAATTCTCCACCATTGGCATTTGAGGGCTGATCTTATTAGTTTTTTTGGCAAAGATCTTATTGGTATTGATCAATTGAAAAGTACACATAGTAAATCATTTCGCTTGGATAGGAACAACAAACCCCGCAGAGGAAGTTGGCAGCAACATTGAGAAGCAGGAATCGACATCTACCCCGCAGGAGACTGAAAGCGGAGGCAATGATCAGAAAGAAAATAATGTCGAGAATTCTCAGGCCAAGGAATCAGAGGAGCAAGAGAAGCAGCAGGTTGAGCACGATAACCAGGTCTCTGAGGAAAGCTCCATGACTCAGAAACAGCAAGAGGAGAACCATGAAGAGTCCATCTCAAAAACTTCTGAAGGGAATCAATCAAAGCAAAGTAACGATGGAGATCAGCAAGGGAACAATTCTGAACAAGAGCAACAGCAGGCCGATCAGGGGAAGGAGAGTGAAGATGGCAATAAGGGCCAAGAAGTTAATTCAGTAGAGAATGCTCCTCCGGGTGAGAGCTCGAACAGCCAGGGCAATCAACAGATGGATCAAAATGCAGAAACTTCCCTAGAAGAAAAATCAAATTTAAATGCTCACATGGAAGATGGAAGCTCTCAAAAAGGTGAACAAGGGCAAGGAAATATACCCGGTGAAGACAATGTACAGAAGGATGCCGGAGGATCGGATGGGAGTTCTAACAAAGGTCAGTGTATACAGAGAAAGTTTTCACTATGAATAGCAGAAAAAAAACAGGACTCGTCTTTCAAACCTGACATTACTTTTCCAACAGATCCACAAGCCGTGATCCCGGAAGAGGAACGAGAAAAGACAATTGAGGAGCAGCAACAGCAGCGGCAAGAGGACCAACAGGCTGAAGAGACGACGCAGAAACAAGAGTTTTCTAAAGAAAAGGCAAGAACATGGATCACTCTGCCTCCATTCTGATGCAGCTTTCTTGGTTGGTTTTGTTTACACAGTTACACTGCTTGCAAGGATTTTTGATATCACCCATATTCTTCAACTGTAACTGGTTCATAATTCCAAACTCTTCCTAATCTTTGGAATTTTCCAGTAAATTTCTCCTTAAATGCACCAACAAGCTTAGCAAGCAAGGCTTCATATTTCATGAGAATTAAAGCTGATTCCCATATTAACTCTTAGATGCAGAAGAGAGCGTCGGATTCTCAATTGGTGGATGAGAGCCCTTCGGAGCAGAATGAGAAGACAGACAGTCATGAAAGCCAATCAGATTCATCATTTCCAGTGGGAGACAGCACGGAGATCCCAAAGGAATCGAAGGAGTCGAAGAAGTCCTGGAAAACCCAGGCCACCCAGTCAGAGAACCAAAAGGAGCGAAGGCAGAGCGACTTAGAGGGCAGTGGAGCCATCTACGGTTATAAATGGAAGCTTTGCAATGTGACAGCAGGGCCTGATTATATCCCCTGCTTGGACAATGAGAAGGCCATCCATAAGCTACGCACCACCAAGCACTTTGAGCACCGTGAACGCCATTGTCCGGAGCAAGGTCCCACCTGCCTCGTCCCTCCACCTGAGGGATACCAGAAGCCCATTGAATGGCCAAAAAGCCGAGATAAGGTAATCAGTCTCCGAACTAATCCTAAACCTGTCAACAGGAGGGACACCTTCTCTAGACACTGGGATTTCATATCATCTGCAATCTAGCCCATACTAATGAATTACTCATGATCTGTCACTCAAAGATATGGTATCACAATGTACCTCATCCCATGCTAGCAGACGTGAAGGGGCATCAGAATTGGGTCAAGGTGACAGGAGAGTTCCTCACCTTTCCTGGAGGAGGTACCCAGTTCATCCACGGTGCCCTTCACTACATTGACTTCCTCCAGGCAGTAAGCTCCCTCTCCTCACCTTCATGCCAATTCAAGTATTCATATGTAACTGTCTCAATACTCCGAGCTGAATATACTCAGGCGGTGGCAAATATCAAATGGGGAAAGCACACGAGGGTTGTTCTAGATGTGGGCTGTGGAGTGGCCAGCTTTGGTGGATACCTCTTTGAGAGAGATGTCCTGACTATGTCATTTGCACCAAAGGATGAGCACGAGGCACAGGTCCAGTTCGCATTGGAGAGAGGGATCCCAGCAATTTCAGCTGTTATGGGCTCCCAGAGACTCCAATTCCCGAGCAGGGTCTTTGACATTATCCACTGCGCACGGTGTCGGGTTCCTTGGCATGCAGAAGGTTTGAACTTTCATCTCATCCACCGTTTGGCATCTCTATGAGCAGTTTTCTGATTTTAATACCAGAAAATAAAGAAGTTTTTAGCCTATGCAACTCCTATGGATATGATGCTTTTCAAAATTTCCAGTTAAGCCTTTCTCATTTGTCCAGAGAAATCGAATTGTAGCCATTTATTCAACTGCATAGGATTGCACTGAGCATCTCAAATAAACTTGTCTTAAAGAGTATTTCTAAATGATCCTCATCACAAGATACACCACAAACTTCTACTCAAACTTTGCCTCATCCGTTCCTCAAGTGTTCCTGGAATATTTCATGAAGGTGGCAGGCTACTTTTAGAACTGAACCGAGTTCTGCGACCTGGAGGCTTCTTTGTGTGGTCTGCTACTCCCGTGTACCAAAAGCTTGAAGAAGATGTCGAAATCTGGAAAGGTAATTGAATATGCTCCTATCAATTATAAAGCCCAGACATTGGAATTGGACTTGTAACTTCATAACTCTTCCCTCTTTGGAAATTTAGAGATGACTTCGCTAACGGCATCAATGTGTTGGGAGCTTGTCACCATCCAGAATGATAAGCTAAACTCGATAGGAGCTGCCATATACCGAAAACCCAGATCAAACAAATGCTATGAAGAGAGAAAGCAGAATTCTCCTCCCATGTGCAAGAACGATGATGACCCAAATGCTGCATGGTAGGATCTTCTTTCACTTGTATCTGTTTAATCTATACGAGTTACTTCTTCACACACATATATATATAGAGAGAGAAGACACTCAAGCAACACCTTGAGAATCTTTTTCCTCATGCAAGTTCAGGCATCATCATGTAGCATAAGTCCAATAAGTGATGCTGCACACTGTTAGGTGAGGATGGAGTTTGGAGTGCCTGATCCACTGTTTTAACAACGGGCCTTAATCATCATGTTCCTATCATGTTCTCTGCATAAGGAATGCTGGCGTTACAAGTCCTTTTTAACTCCTGCTCACGCGTCTACAGGTATGTGCCTCTTCAAGCATGTATGCATTGGAATCCCACTGAAGAGACTGAGAGGGGCTTCCGCTGGCCAGTAGTTTGGCCACGCCGACTCAGAACGCCTCCTCGGTGGCTCAACAGCTCGCAGATGGGAATTTATGGGAAGCCTGCTCCACAAGATTTCCTTACTGACTATGACCACTGGAGGAAGGTAGTAAAAACTTCGTACATGTCACAGCTCGGGATCAGCTGGTCCGGAGTAAGAAACGTGATGGATATGCGAGCTGTGTATGGCGGGTAAGTCTCCATTACTTCCTTAGAGAATCCAAATCCTGGAATTAGGGTAACATCACAGGCTGCAAGGACAGACTACATGCAGCAAAATACATGGGAATAGATGCATGAGCTAAAAAAATGGATTAAACTTTCATCTATATCACAGGTTCGCAGCTGCTCTTAAGGACCTTCAGATGTGGGTCATGAATGTGGTGAATGTGGACTCTCCAGACACACTTCCCATCATATATGAGCGTGGACTCTTTGGGATATACCATGACTGGTGTGAGTCCTTCAGCACCTACCCAAGAACCTACGATCTCTTACACGCCGATCATCTCTTTTCCAAGCTCAAGAAAAGGTATTTTTAAACAGTTCGCGTGCTCTAAAAACTTCTCCAAGGGATATTTGCATTGCATACTCACTTCCCATTCCAATTAGAAGCACGATAACATTTTCTCATCTGCATAGGTGCAACCTACAACCAGTAATGGCAGAGGTGGACAGGATTGTGAGGCCAGGAGGTAAGCTGATAATGAGGGACGAGTCCAACACCATAAGTGAGATCGAGAACTTGTTGAAGTCCCTCCACTGGGAAGTTCACCTAACCTTCTCAAAAAATCAAGAGGGAATACTTAGTGCCCAGAAGGGAACCTGGCGGCCTGACACATATTCAGATAGTTAGTTATCAGGATTGCAGCTAACACCAATCTAGGTCAAGTTATCAACAGCTTTAGGAAGAGCACTACATCCCTGGACTTGATAATATAATGTAACATCATAAGCATCATCAGAAGCCTCCACACATACATATGCACTGCAGAAGTTATGAGTCTGTCACTTTATATTTGCAGAATCAAATGGGCGCAGGTCTTCATTTTTATTTGTTGTACCTTTAAGATTTTGGACTATAATCTATTTACAGCGTTTATTTACAGTTAACCAGGAACCCAGAAAGGAATAAAATGAGGAAACACCTCCAAGTTCTAATATTGTAAGACTAGAGGAGGGACCATTGGGAAAGAGATGAATACAGGAACTCTTTTAGCCCCACGAATCTTGATAGGAACAGCCGGCCAGCAACTCCACCTCCCTCTTGAAATTAAGCTTCATTAAAATAATAAATTACACTCTAGTATCCCAAGTTCACATAATTCTAACACTCTAGTATTTCACTCAAATTTTCAACCAAATTTCTTTACTTTTAGTATTGTTTAAATATCTCAATATAATTATAATTATACTTATTTTTGGATATTTTATCATGATAGTATATATATATATATATATACTCATACTACTGTATATGTATGACATATATAGATAAGTCAGTACACAAACATTTCATATTGTTCTTTCTGAATGTACTCAACACATCATTTATAATTTAGATTTGAATTAATTCATCTTAAAATTGTCTTGTCAAACTACTCTCGATGTCTTAATAAGTAGATCCAGCAAATACATTATTTGAAAAATTACTATGCATGTAATATCGAGATTTAAAAAAATTGAGCTCACGTGGACCGAAAACCAAGAGTGATCGAGAGTGCAAATCAAACCGAGAGTATAAATTGAGTAGGAACGAGAATTGGTTTAAAAACTAAAATTGAAAAAAATGAATAGTTACCATAAGAAATAATATGTTTGAACTTCTCTTATTGTGAATTAAGAATTAGGAGAAACCCGATTAAAAATCGATTTGAAACGGGATCGAACCAGCCCAAGATGAGAAACTCTACGATTTTTTTAAGCGATCTTAAAAATAGGAAAATAAAAAATTTTAGTTTCATATCATAGATAATTAATAGGAGAATTGTTAGAAAAAATAAATAGGGATAGGAACCGGTCAAAAAAATGGATGAACTGATAAATAAAGTGTTAAAATTGGTCGAACCAGTGAATTAATTCACCGAAAATCGGTTCGTTAGTGTAAATCGGTCGTGCATCACATGTCTTACTTGTCCGACCGGGCGACCTAAATTTGATTCTCGACCTGAAATCGTATACCACATTATCCACTTCTGACATATTCTCCCTCCCCTTGACACGTGATGAAAAATTACTCATAAACCATAATTTTTGATAAAATTTTATGCTACAAAAATTAATGCTAAGATGACAACTCATCTTTCTTTCTATTCATATGCTTAATTCGAACTCTTGATCTCAAATGAGAGAATTTTACTCTGAAAATCTAGAGAAACATTTTTTTATGACCTCCCTACACCTGAGAGCTTCAAGAACGAATTCTACCTCCTAAGACCACCAAAATCAGGAATTTTGGTATCCCTAGACTTGTGTGAAGGACAACTTTCACCTCCCACCGATGTCCCACTCCGACGCTCCCTAAACCAACTCGATGAGTTTGCAAAATGAATGACCCTCCTTAACCCAAAAGAATCCGACATCTTTCGAATCCAAATCCTTTATCCTCATGTGACTAAAAATCTTCCCAACTCCTCTCAACTTTGACATATGAGCTATAGTGGCCCTCAAGGTGAAAGGTAAGCCTAGTAACTACATTCCACCGTGAAATCATGAATAGTCGTTTATTTTTAACACTCTATGTAAATTGGATATTGCAGGCAACTCCAGTCACCTCTGAGAGTGATCAAAGGTGGCTCTGGACTCATGAAAAATTCAGCTTTTCAATTCCATCGGTGTTGACCTTCATTACACTCTATCCAACGAGGTATAACCTGAAACCCGATATTGTGTTATTTTCCAACGAAGGGCAAAAAATAGCCAAAAAAAGCATTGTTTCGATCGTAGTCGACTGAAACAAGCCTGTGGAACCATAGTGAACAAGCTTAAGACCATGATAGTGACATTGGTTGAATTTATGAATATGTTTTTAATGAGAATAAAAGTTGAGGACCAAAATACCATTTTTGAAAAATTTGGGGGTTATTCTGAAATTTTAATTAAAAGGGGTATAATACTATGGGAACCTAAAAAAGAGCTAGAGAACTTAATAATGAATTGAATTGGTAGTTTTAGAGAGTTAATGACTTAAATGTAATTTTTATAAATTTTAGGGGTAAAATGGTAAATAGAGAAAAGTTTGGAAAAAAATTGTGATTTTAAGAAATTGAGAACTCAAATATAACTAATACACAACATAGGTACAAAATAGAGAAAATTTTAAAGTTAAATCCCTTAATAGAATAATTTTAAATCGTAAGGACAATTTGGTAAATTAAAAAGTTAAGGGCAAAAAAATAATTTAAAAAAATGGAAATTATAAGTATACAAGTGTAAAAATGTATGTGCATTGGGTAAATAGAGTTAACTACGAGAATAACTATAGAAATTATGAATTATGAGGAAAGGGTCACACAACATGGTTCCATTACCCAAGAACAAGCGAGATCGAGCTGAGAGAGAGAACCATGAATTTAGAACCTTCAGATCGATGTGAATTTATTGAGGTGGATCGACTGATCATGATATTATATTTAAATTATGTAGAGTATTGAGACCGCTCACTTGTGGAATCGTGCTCTCCCACAAATTCGAAGAAAAAGCCGAAACGAACATGTTCGGTCAAAAGGTGAGTGAGTTTATCATCGACGAGTCCGATTGGACCAAACAAAGTTATTTACAATATTTCATATTAAAAAATAATTACCATGCTTATGAGTTAAAAAGTAAGAATAAATAGAGAAAGTACATGAGGATATAACATAAAAATATAATAAAATGAAAAATTGATATCATGTAAATGAAATATAGATACATGGTTTGATTAGGAGGTCAAGAAGAAGGTTGGTTAAGCTGACCTTAAAAGAAAATGTTTTTTATTCGATTGAGAATTGTATAAGATATGTTGTGAGCATAACTATATGCATTATGATAATTACTTTTGATTACGAGTAGCATGATTATATGTAGGATAAGGTATGTTGTAAGCATCACTATATGTATCATGGTGATTTCTCATTATGTATTAATACTATTGATGTGAATCCGACTAAACATAATGCGAATTCACAAGTCCAATCAACCACACCTGCAAATGAGGTGAATATTTTGTTAGAAAATGAGTTAAAAGGTCATTTGAGACTAGAAGATAGCCCAATGACAAGGTTAAAGGTTAAAATATTCAAATAAGTTTTATGTGGGCTGATTAAAAAAATTACAGAAAATGCAAGTGAAAAACCAATTGAAGAGCCCACGAGAAGATTTAGATTTAATTAATAAGTAGAGATTTATTAATATAATAAATCTTCTAGGATATTAAATGATAATATTAGAGATTTAATTAGTCAAATTTAGATTTTTAAAGTAGTTATTAAAATATCCTATATATTTATATTAGATATGGTTGACATGTAACCATAAGATATATTTTTTATTATTTTTAGGCTATTCAGTTGTTATCTATGCTTGTAAAAGGCAAAGTATTGGAGGAGACACTTTGGAAATTTAATTTTGTGAGGTTTTGTCTTCTTTTTCTCTTGAAAAAACTTTTGAACTTATCAGGTTTTTACGTGTGACGTTCAAGCAGTCAGACTTATAATCAGGGTTTTTTAAGAGTTCTTATTATAGGATGTGAATGTTACGTCTACATACCTCATACCTTGTTTCTCATATAAACAAGGTATATTTTCATCTTTTCGTACTTGCGTTATAAAAGTCTTGGGGTTTTTCCATATTTGGTGTAGGGTGTCGTCAGCATATTGATGAGATTCACATCAGTTGGTATAAGAGCACACTGTTGTACGACAAGTTTCATCCTATCTTTTATATCTGGTTCTTTTTTTACCATTTCTATCTATTTAAATTCTATAAAAAAAAGTCTCTTCTTCTTCTATTTATCTTATTTTCAGTAAGAAAAAAAGTAAAAAAAATTTTGTGCAAAAAAATGAAAAAAAAGATAGGAAAAAAGAGAGCAAAAAAAAGAAAAAAAGGTTAAAAAAAAAAGAGAGTTATAAATTCTTTCTTGATTTTCATTTTTATTTGAGTATATTTATTTATTCTGATCTATTTGAGTTTTCTTCTTATTTATTATTACCCTTCATTCCATCTAAGTTTCTTATTTTTCTTCTTTATCTAAATTTCATTTTTTTCTTATCCGACTAAGTCTATTCGTACCTCTCACTTAAATTCTTTCAAAATTGCTTTTTGAAGACCTTATTCAATTGTCTTGATTGTTACTCAAGTTGAACTGTTTCATAAAAATGATTTATTTTTAAGTTCAATTAAGATTGAAAGAATACAAATGAGTGAAAAAAATGCAAGAGTGTTTTGAATCTATTAGAAAAAGCCATTTTAGTGTGAAACACGAGCGCGTGAGTGAAATATGTGAAAGAGAGTTTCGAGGTTTTTTTCTTTCTACCAATTGGCAGGATCATAAGGCCCAACGATGAGTAAACACTATGAAAGAAGAAGGTTCCATACCACCAATTCAAAATCTACAATGGAAAGCAATGAAGAGTGAAATGAAACAAATAGTGAAGTCTGAATTTGAGCCACTCTATATGCGAATGGATTGCTTAGAGAAAGGTGTGAGATGATGCTCACATCAACATACTTCCACTGAATGACCATGGAGCATTCGATCTAGATGCTTCGATCCACAGGAATTGGGCGAGTCCGATAATCTCCAAGTTAATCATGACAATCTCAAACTCAATTCCTTCAATTATCATACTACTTAGGACAAACCATGGATTGATTATATCTTGGACAACTAATATGAAAATTTATTTCATACTTATTGTTCTATGAAAAATAAGGTTTTTTTTTGTTATTATAGATGAGAAAAGCTACACTAACTTTGCTAGCGTCGAGCTTGTGGAGAAGTTGGCATTATAGACAATGATATTTATCATTTGTTCAGATAAGCTTGTATTTGCTAGAAATGTGGTAAGTTCTGAAAGGATTGTCATTGACAATGAAATTAAGGTAATTTGAGATTGTCAAACACCTTATTTGGAAAGTCAGGAAAGAATATCAATTGCATATTATAATGAAAAGTTCAGCGAATGACCCTCAAACTGAATGAGTGTCATGCGAGGTGGGTGGATTTCATCAAAAATTTTCCTTATGTGATCAAGTGTAATCAATGTATGAAAAATGTAGTTATACATTATCTACAAGATATGTTTTGCTTACAATCATTGATAATAAATTACTTAATTTTCATTATATTAGGGAATTATATGCAAATGATCATGATTTCTGTGAAGTTATTAAAACTAAATTTGAAAAGAATTATTTACAAAATGAGTATATATTTTGGGAAAATAAATTATACATTAATCAATTTTCTTTATGTGAGTTACTTGTTAGAGGATCATATATTGGTGGACTTATTGAACATAAATTCAAGCAATAATTTTATTTCTTTAGCACTCCTATTTCAATTTTTAAAGTACCTCAATTGATTAATATCTATATGAATTTTGTTAAACGATTACCTATGAATAATAAGAGTAGAGAATTATTGATTATGACCGTTAACCAATTCTCAACAATCACACATTTCACTGAATATGCATCAAATGTTGTTATTTTATTCTTTAGAGGACTTGTTATATTTCATGATATTCCAAGAATTATTCTATCTGATTATGATTCTATGTTATTTAGTTACTCTTGGAATACTTTGTTGGGTACAAAACTTTTATTTTCAACTGCATGTTTACCACATGTTGTGTTTGCATATAATCGTTATATTTATTCAGTAACTAAGTTATCACCATTTTTAGATTATCTATGGTTTTAATATATTGGTTAGAAAACGGTCTCAAGAAAATATTAATCTAGCCAACAAGAGTTTCAAGAAGGTTGTTTTTGATCCAGAGATTTGGATTATCTTACATTTGAGAAATGAACGGATTATGGAGAGAAAACAATCAAAATTCCTTAGATTAGAGGGATCATTTAAAGTGTTAAAAATCATGAGTAATAATTACAACGAGAAGTTATCTAATAAATATATTGTTAGCTATAGTTTAAATATTTCTAACTTAATTCCTTTTGATGTAGGTGATGAAGGAACTAACTATTTAAGGACAAATCATTTTCAAGAGGGGGAGAATGATGTGAATCCGGCTAAAGAGACTACAAATTCACAAGTCCAATCAACTGCACCTGTAAAGGAGGTGAATACTTTGTTAGAAAATGAGTTAAAAGGTCATTTGTTACTAGAAGATGGCCCAATGACAAGGTTAAAGGTTAAAAGATTCAAATAAGCTTTATATAGGATGATTAAAAAGATTGCTGAAAATCCAAGTGGTAGCCCAATTGAAGAGTCCAAGAAAAGCCCACGAGAAGGTATATATTTAATTAATGAGTAGTGATTTATTAATATAATAAATATTCTAGGATATTAAATGATAATATTAGAGATTTAATTAGTCAAATTCAGATTTTTAAAGTAGTTATTAAAATATCCTAGATATTTACATTAGCTGTGATTGGCATATAACTATAAGATATATTTTTCCTTGTTTTTAGGCTATTCAGTTGTTATCTATACCTGTAAAAGGTATACTCCACAACATTGGAGGAGACACTTTGAAAATTCAATTTTGTGAGATTTTGTCTTCTTTTTCTCTTGAAAGAACTTTTGAACTTATCAGGTTTTTACCTGTGGTGTTCAAGCAATCAGACTTATCACCAGGATTTTCTAATAGTTATTCTTAGAGGATTTGGATGTGACGTCTACATATCTCATACCTTGTTTCTCACATAAAAAATGTATATTTTCATTTTTTCATACTTGCGTCATGAAAGTCTTGGAGTCTTGCAATATTTGGTGTAGGGTGTTGTCAGCATATTGGCGAGGTTCGCATCAACTTTTATATGTTGACATGCTTGTGAATTGTATGATGGATTGAGACTCAACAATACACCTATTGGAGATAGTGTCAAGTATTGGGGTTTATTGGGATGAAGGTATAAAGTGGGTGTGTGCTATGATGTTCCTAGGTTACTCACAAACCTATGAGAGGGTGAGGCGGACGGGGACGTTCGAGACATAAGTATACCTTGTGTGTGGATATGCAGGGATAAACCAAGTATACAAATGTTTTGAGGGCACTGGCTCGACATCTCGATGAGTAGATGAACTTTTTATAGTAAAGTTATGAGTGTGTAGTGCAACGCACATATGCTTATCATCTCGAGGCCTCGTGTGTGAGGACTCGGGGGATATGGTTGGACCCTGATTAATTGTGATCTTATATCATATGAGATTGATGAGCTAGTATGTTTAAAATGAACCATGATATGAGTTTTGGTGATTGAGGCTAAATACTATGGATAAATGAAATGATATATTTATTCAATTAAGTAATCCATGAAAAAATAGATGTATATTTTCCCCTATTGCTAAATTTATAAAACTCTCTCCATGTAAGATATTTTGGGTAGAGAACCGAGGTCGAGCCATGAAGTGGTTCGACATTGGTAAGCTCATTCACTAAGTTGGTAGCTTACTCCCTCCAAAATTATTTTTCAGGTAATAAAATAACTTTGCAAACAGCTACGAATAATGTCGCCTCCACTACCAAACTTGAGGTATACATCCTAGGATCTCAACATGAAGGTTGTAATGATTTATCAGTGTTATCATCCTCGAGTTTTCATTTGTATTATGCAATTTGCAATATTTTGAATGAAAAATTTTGAAAATATGTGAGATTTTATATTATGAGCCTTTCGTCCACTCATTTTTACAATAGTGGCAGTACTCACCTTTGTAGCAACGAAGGGACATGGCAGATTGTCATCGAACTGAATCGGGAAATCAGTGTGGGGCGTTATAATGCATACCCTAGACATGATAATCTAAATATCAAGAAACTATTTGAGGGAGCCCAAATCTTTCACATCACATTCCTAACACAATTGTTATTTCATTTATAATATCTTACCACTATCATCTCTAGTGATAATAATATCACCTATATATACTGTGTGAATTGAAACTTGGCTAGATGAGTGTCAATAAAAAACTATGTGGTCTCTATTACACTATTGGTACCCCATTCTGACTATTGTCTGTTGTAATTCATCGAACCAACCTCTTTGTGGTTGCTTGAGTTCATACAAGGATTTCTTCAACCTACATATCTTCCCACTAGTTTTTATTGTATCAAATTCAAGTGCAATCTCCATATACACTTCTTACTATAAGTTTTGATGCAAAAATTCATTATTTACATCTAATTGATGTAATGCCCACCCGGAGTTAGAAATTCATGAAATAAACATTATGATAGTATTCATATTAGACAATGGTGCAAAATTCTCATTATAATATGTCCCATACATTTGACTATAGCCTTTTGCTTCTAATCTTATTTTATACCACTCACTTGACCCTCTAATATTCTATTTTTTAGTAAACACAACTTGCATTAAACAACTTTTTCCCATTTGGAAGGAGAACAAGTCCTCACATTTTATTCTTCCACATGACACTTTAGATCCTACTTGGCATCTTGTCAATTCCTCGGTATGTGCACTAAGTGTAGTGATGTAATAAATATGTTATATGCATGTGGTATATAAGTATATGATACATCCATATATCATGCTAAAACCATATATAATTGGAGTTTTCCCTACATTATCCCTAAAGTCATGCCTTAACCTACACCTTAGGTTCCATACATGCATGACAATTTGTCAAATCCTCTTTACACTATAACTATGAGTGTCACACAACTCATATTACGCCACACCCTTCCAAGAAATGAATTGTAATCAATTACACTAAAAATCAAAGTTTAAACTAGTAAATTGGGATGAATCGGGGAAGGAAATCGAATCAAATTTGGAAATAGGTTCGAGTCGAGACCTTGGAAATCAATCGTTACAACTTGAACCAACCCTAAAGTGATCCCATTGATTGGACATTAAGGTTCATGAAACTTTCGAATGAAAACTAAATCAAAATTGAACTAAACTAGAAATGGGATAAATTTTTGTGGGACTTTTGGAAGGGAAAAAGGTAAAATTTGACCAAAAAATTAAGAAAATGAGTTGAAGAATTTGTAGAAAAATGAATTAGGTTGGGAAATAGTTGAATTGGTGGTGAACAAACAAAATGAAAGCAAAAATTGGTTGAATTAGTAAAAAAATTTGCTAGAAACTAGTTCAAACAATGTTGATTAATGGTTTGAGTGAATGGATGAAATCTTGTCAAATAAGCCACACTAGTGAATATGGCCAATCCTCGTGTGTTGTGTGGCGAGCTCACATAGTTACCAGAGACTAAACCTTATCAGACATACGTGACCAATCGTTGTGTTCCATGTGACAACTCATAGAGTGAGTGGCTACTAAAGCTTAGTCAGACAACCACATCAGTATGATCGGCCAATTATTGTGCGCCACATGTCGGTGCATACAATATCACCTTTAACCTCCTCCTCATGGTATTGTGATGTAGAGAGAGAAGGTGAAAGAAAAGGTCACATGAGGAAAACTTTTCGGCGAGAGAAAAAGTCCATAAAATGTAGTCTTCTCGATTCGATCAACATCGGTCAGCATGATGGCTCCATCGACCCTCGAAGCTCCCTATATAAACTCCAACCCCTTCCTTTCCACATTACCTTGAATTTTATCTTAGAACCCAAGGTGTTTAGTTTTCGATAAGTGAGATTAGAAAGCTCCGATATGGTACATTTTGGTCACCAAATAAGACAATTTTTAATTCATTAGAATCCTACCGACCTCCTCTACATGGTGGTGATCTTCCTCGAGCTCGATTGTGATCGAAGAAAGACTGATGCGATCAAACAATAATGTTGCCCAAAACTACCGAAGTAGGACCCTCCATTCCTGACCTAAATTCGACCCCACATATGACCAATTTCAGTTGGGCAAGCTTCCACAACAACCTAAGGATGAAACGAAGGATTCCTCTCAACAATTACGCGACATAGGTCAATCATTGTCCCAAACACTATACATTTTCTAACTAGCTGGATTTTCTCTCAATTTCTATCGACGACCAATTTAGGTACTTTCGACACTCAATTATTGCACCACTTTGCCTACAAGAACCTTGGAGGACCCAACTACCTTCCCAAGATCCAAATTCCGGATAAGGAGCCGACACCAATGAGTTTTCTAGTGACTCTCTCTAAGTCCAATTTTTTTGATGAAACTCCATTCTCGGTTAGTTTAGAGCCAACTAGATCGATTCAATGCTTAAATTGATCCTAAGAATGTAGGAAGATGATTATGATCAAATTAGACTTTAATTAAGATCTTAGAAACCCAAATTTAATATAATCATAATTCGATGGTGTGAGGGATAATTTTGGGATTTGAGAGGGAAAAATGTAATTATAGGTAAAATTGAGGGCATAATTGTAATTGAGCCAAATGAAAGCATCTAAATGTAAATGATAAAAAGTATAGGGGTTAAATTGACAATATGAGAAGATTATGGATTTACTTGTAATTAAGGGCAAATATAGGGAGCTATATCACCTGTAATTGTTACCAAGTACTCATATATCACCCCGTAAATTTTCAAAAATTAAAATTTTGTCCATCGGACCCAATTTGCTCGACCTGCGTGTCATCGAAACCATTTTTACTAACCCCATCTATTATTTATTTTCACATATCAAAGGTTATACCCATGTTTGATCCTATTTTCCAAAATGCCCAAAAGTCTCTAGGTTTACCACTTAGATACATTACTTTTATATAGTTTGCATTTCGGTACTTATGGTGGGCAAAATTACCGTTTTCCCTTACACATGAAAACTCTTCCTTTTGGACACTAGACTTCTCAAGTCTTTCATTTAGATAATTAGACTTCCTTTAGTCTCATTTGGGTCTCTAAGTTCCCAAACATCACTTCTGGGTCTCCAAACTATATTATTTACACTTTGGACCCTAAACATTTACTTAAGTTCCATTTAGATACTTAAGCATCCAAAACTCATCATCTAAATCTCAAACCTTTTCTATTCTTTCTTAGGGTCCTCTTCTTCAGACCCTAATAAAGACGCCAAGAAATATCATTCTTGAATGCATCCTCTAACTTTACCAAGTTATATTTTGGTCCCTAACCTTGGTTTCTCAACAAAATAATTCTAAAAAATTATCAAACTCAAATATAATGTCCTAATGCCCCCTATGTCGCCTTGGTCCCTGCCTGATTGAGGCTGGCTCGAATAGTGTCATTTTAGGGCCAACTCTAAGTCCCGTAGAAATAGAGCAAGAGTTGGGTTAATGTCGAGATCTCACTGGAGACGGTGACTCGACCAATGACACCAATGCTGTTGGAAAGATGACACAAACGAGGGTCTGAATTACCCATAGATGCCATTTTACTATTCTTTGTCATGGTTGAAGGCAAGTCGGGACTTTCATGAACTCATTTGACCTTAATAATTAACTAAACCTTATGAGGCTAATGGGGTTTGAGAGCTAGGATTAAGAGGTCTTTGTTATATTTATTTTGGCTGTGTTTGGACATTGGGCCATCGAATATGGCCCAAGAATGAGGTGCTCTATTTCTAACTATCAAAGCATGAGTACTGTTTGATCATGCCGACACTAGTAAATTGCATGTCGGTAGCTAAAATAGATGGGATTAGAAAGTTGACTCAAGTAGGATTATAATGGCACTAGAATCACTCAATTTTATGTTCAATAAAGAAAGTTATGACTTTTTCTATAACACCATGAAATCCCAATTCAATAATTGGGTCAAGTTGAAATGGGATCAAATCGAGAAAGTAAAACTAAACTGAGAAGTGGAATTGAATCGAAATGAGAGAAGGGATTGATGGAAAGACCATGTTACGCCCCGACCTGGTTTGGTCGGATCCCTATGAACAACTTGCCACTCTTTCGGATTTTTACAAATTTTCCCCTCTTCTAAACTGTGGGGAGTAAGATGTCCTTCTTACCTGTACCTTTATTGGAATAACATTAATCAAAATCGAATATAAATTTTACATACCGACCTTAAGGTTTGGCTACCGATAGATCTTTAAGGTTGGTTTTCCCTTAGTTTTCTGAAAAGGGGTAAAGGGAGGGGGTGAGTTTGACAACTCAGTGAATGGGTGTTGGGTGAGAGTTTTCACAAAAATCAATTTTAATCGGAGTGTGCCAGACTCCTCATTTCATTAAAAATACTTTTCTTCAAATTCCAATTTATCAAAACCTTTTTCCAAGGTTTCCCAATTCATTTCAAGGATTTTCAAAATCCTTTCCACGGTTTTCATAACCTCTTTCCCATTTCCATATTCGGCGTGTTTCACAAACAACACATGCCCTTCATCATGAAGGGATCACACACATTCGCGAGATACAGTTACAACGATTGCACCCACTTGTGGATCAGAGTGTCTTTACCATCCACCTCTTTGACTTCTACTCAAAGTCTGAGGTCTGAGTGAACGTCTTTGATGCCCTACCCTCAGACCAAAAATACTTTGTGCCTATATGAGGACAGAGACCTCACCCCGACCCCGCCCCGGTCTCATGCGCATGAAGCTACATTGAGCTTACCTGACTGTTGGCATGACAAAATGCTCTTATCTCCACCATGTCATCCAGTAGCCCCTAGGACGCATCACTACCCCTCTTGGGAGTCTTGATGGTCCTGAACCTCAGTGCATGCACAAAAAATAGTTTTCCTCATAAGCCATTTAATCTTTGGTGCCACTGGTCCAACAACCTCGACCCTCAACTCGACCTACAGCTGATTGTCTCGATTGGTTCATCGACCTATCTTGTCACACTACCGCTAGTCCATCGAGTATGTCGGTCCTATCTTGGTACCATGGCCAAACACATCATTCATTAAAATTTCATGGCTTAAACTCATGTTTTTTACAAGCTCCTACTCGTGCCAACTGGCCTTGGGCCCACTATACGAGATTTTCAAAATCGGGAATTTTAACCCTCAAGTTCCAAAACCAAGGCAAGCCTATCTCAGCTATTCGAGGACCCGTCAAGAAGATCTCCCAAAAAGTTTAAGCAGTGGCACACAGTTAGGGGAGAACACTTCCCACAAAATAATCTTTCAGCTATCTATCACACCAACTGGCTGTGAGGACATTTCTGCTCATAATCGATGAACAGGTTTTTACTTCCTTCTAGGAAGTTCATCATACCAACTAGGTATGATCTATTTACAACCGATAAGTAGTTTTTTCATATATTTTCTCACAACACCCCATCCACGTGTGATGTTAAAATATCACTTATTAATGGGTTTTCATTTCTGAGGTGCTTATCATCATAACCGGGTATGATATAAAATGCCACTTACCCGATAATGTAGTGAATTTCCTCTTAACTGGCTTGTTGCCTTCACGCGAACTTATCTTAGCTGGCATTCCCGGTACTTTGTGTTTCTACACGATATGAACATCCTTGTTCATTATCCTTTGGCCTAATAGCCTTCATTCATCCCAAATGAATGAAATAACCAAACTGTTTATTTATTTGCAATTAGGTCCCTAAAGTTATTTTTCTTTAACTTTAGGTCCATAAAGCCGGCTTTCCCCCAAATTGAGTCTCGAAACTCTAAAATTCACCTTAGGACCTCAATTTATTCAAAATCACAAAAAGGGGTTCAAGTTTACAAATTTGCAATTTGGTCGACAATTTTTAAAATTTACCATTTTGCCCCTACTTTACAAAAAATAGTAAATTTTACCCCAAAAATTCCAAAAATTGACCAATTGGCCCTCCAACATCTTTTCCATTCCCAATTATCCCTCAATTTTGGAAAATTGCACTTTAGTCCCACAAAATTTTGAAATCCCCAATTCCCCACAAAGGTTTTCCCCAATTTTCCCCTTTCAACCTGGCCGAATTTGATTTTATCAAATTGACCGATCAATCGAGGTTAATTGTTGAAATTGAAGGTAAAATTGAGTTCCTACACTTCCACATGATTCAATGTAACTTTGAATCGCATCATTTGGATACGAATTGAGCTCAAATGGAACTTTGTCAAAAAATTGAACTTAGAGAGAGAAAGCTTCGAAAGCTTATCGTCGGAGGTGCGGCGGTCTGATGTTTCGATTTGGGCAGATAGCTCTCGTTGTAAGGTTACTCATAGGATCAAGAATCACATCAATTGATGCTGAATTGAGGGGGAATTTGGTCAGTGAAATTTCACTAGTTCGCTCTCTAGCACTGATCGGAAATTACAGAGTGGAGCCAAATTGGCTTTCCTTTCAGCTCTAATTCAGTCGTATGAGGGCTATGGAAGTGTTGGGGGAGCTTGGTTTGGCCTGAGAAGGGATCAAATTGGTCATTTTCAGTTCAACTGAAATGGGGTAACTTCGGTCTGCCGGAGCTGCTTCACTGTTCGATCACGCTGGCATTTCTTCGACGGTCCTCGGAGCAAATGGAAACTACCGTCGGGTAGCTGAGTTCTCTTCGAATCTAAAGAACCCAACCTCATCTTATTTGGCTCAGAAAAGTGCTTAAGTCAGAGCTCTGGTTCGAGCTTCACTGAAAAATGGAACAGTTGGGAGAGAGTGGAGTTTTCAAGTGTGAGAAAGATGAATGAGGAGGAGCTCTTTATATAGGAAGCTTGGGGACTTTTTGGCCGTTCGATTGGCATCTTTATGGCAGTCATTAATTGCTTGAAACTCGCTGGCCAGAGACTTTTCATCTTCGCTGGTACTGCTCGATTTTTCGGCGAGTGAATAGTGCTGTCATCTGAAGTAAGAAGACGACACTGTTCCGAACCAGACCGTGCCGGTCCGAACCATGTTCAATACTTAAATCGGCCAGTTCATGTCCGATTCGACTGAGTTTTTCAAAATTAAAATTTTTTAAATTCATCTAAATTCATTCTCTATCCAATGATGGCCTTAATTCTCAAATTTGAATTTTCTTACCCACCTAGAAAAATGAATTTAGCATCCAGTTCAATGATGGTTCAAACCGGTCCAAACCGGTTCAAAATTTTCTAAAGTCCCTTTTCAAGTTTTTTTATGACTCTTTGGGTCAATGAGGAGTTTTAAATTCCCCAGTTTGCTTGTTCTCTAGTGGTCGGGTTTGTGAACTGGTTCGATTTCTCACTCGATTTTCTCACTCAGTTTGACTGGTTCTTTTTCGGTTTTCCTTAACTACAAAGGGTGGGATTTACAGACCAAGAGAGGTGAAAAGGGTCAAGAGAGACCCTTAGGAGTGCCTTGGGATATGAAGTCAATGATTGGAAGAAAAATGTGAAAGAACTAGCATGAACCGAGTTCGGATAAGGGGAGTCACAAACCCTCCCCTTCCCCCTCCCAAAATTTTAAGGGTGTTAACCAAATCAGAATTGAGCAATTCTTGGGTTAAATAAGAAGGAAATTGAATATAGAATTTTTAGATATTTTGATTTTACAAATAACCAATTGTAAAATTTGTGAACTAGGCCAAAACTGTTGAATCGACCAAAAAATCACTAAAAATCGGTTCGCTACAGTGCATACTGGTCAATGTGTGTCACGCCCCGACTCGGTTTGGTTGGATCCCGTGATCAACTCGCCACTCTCCCAGTTTATTAAAGGGTTTCCCCATAAAGTGTAAGGCATCCTTTAAACCTGCACTTTTTCGAGGAATAACATAAAACAAAACTGCATAATATTTTTATTTCATCATACCTGTCTCACAGGCATCTTAGTTGATGGTATTTCATGGTATGCTTTCCGAAATTTCTTGAAAGTGATATATGAGAGGGGGTGAGTACGACTACTTAGTGAATGGATTTTTAACACTTTTATCTTTTAGGAAAAATAATTGTATTGGAGTGTGCCAGATTCCTTTCTTTAAAAAACCTTTCATTTCAAATCTCGGTTTTTACTACCATTTCTTATTAACCACAGTGTGTCATCACCCAACACACATCCTTCATCATGAAGGTCAAAAACACATTCACAGGCTAGTACGTCCATTGAACCCACTTGTGGCGTCGGAGCGACTTTACCTTCCACCTAGATAGAAGTACGTCCACTTCTACCCTGAGAATGAGTGGATGTACGCGACATCCGACCCTCAATCTCGTATCAATTCTTCGTGTTCGTATGAGGACAGAGACCTCATCCTGTCCCCACCCCGGTCTCATGTGCTTAGTGCTACTCCAAATTTCTCACGGTCACCTGGTACGATGAACTACCCATATACTTACCAGGTCGTCCAGGGCCCTTAGGATGCATCATTACCCTTCATGGGCGTCTTGATGATCTTGTAATTATAGTGCATGCACAAATAGTATTTTCTTATCATGTCATATAATCTGTGGTGCCACTATCCCAACGGCCCCGACCCTCAACTCAACTTGTAGCTATTTGTCTTGAATGGTCCAGAGATGTGTCATGTCACACTGCCACTAGTTGACTGAATATGTCAGTCCTATCTTGGTACCATGGCCAAACAATTCATTTATTAAATTTGTATGGCACATATCTCATGTTTGTTTACGAGCTCCTACTCGTGCCCACTAGCCTATGGCCCACTTGTTTGAGATTTTCAAAACCGAGCATAATAGCCCCCAAGTTCCAAAACTGAGGCCCTCAACCTATAAGATATATTCGAGCTCTTGTCAAGAAGGTCTCCCAAATAGTTTAAGCATTGGCACACAGTTAGGGGAGAGCACTTCCAACAAAATATGTTTTCAACTGTCCATTATACCGACCGAGTATAAGGAGATCTCCACTTATAACCGATGAACGGGTTTTCAACTTCCTTCGAGGAAGTTTCATCATACCAACCGGATATGATCTACTTACAACCGATAAGTAGTTTTTTGCATAATTTTCACATCACTCCTCTAAGTTGTGATGTCTAAAATACCACTTGGTAGTGGGTTTTCATTTCAAGGTGCTTATCATTCCCAACAGGGTATGATATAAAATCCCACTCACCCGTTAATGTAGTGAATTCCACTAAATTGATTTTTTGTATTCACGCGCGCTTGTCCTTGCTGGCGTTTCGAGTACTTCATGTTCCTACACGAGATGAACATCTCAGTTCATTATTTTTCAGCTTAATAGCCTTCATTAATTCCAAATGAATGAGAAAACTAAACTTTCATTTATTTGTAATTAGGTCCCTAAAGTTATTTCTCTTTAACTTTAAGTCCCTAATTCTAGTTTTTCCTCAAATTGAGTCCCGAAACTTTTAAAATTTATCATAGAACCTCAATTTATTCCATTTCACAAAAAAGGGGTTTAATTTCCCAAATTTCCAATTTGGTCCCCTAATTTTTCAAAAATCACCATTTTACCCTTCCGTTGCAAAAATGGTATGTTTCACCCCAAAAATTCTAAAATTTCTCAATTTGGCCCTGTAACATACTTATCATACCCAATTGACCCTCAATTTTATAAAATTACATCTTGGTCCTTCAAAATTTTGAAAATCCCTAATTTTCCCTCCATTTCAACTCCTTAACACTACCGAATTTGATTTCATCAAATTGACCGATCAAACACTTCTAATTGTTGAAATTGACGTTGAAATTGAGTTTCTACATGTTGATATGATTCCATAGCACTTTGAATCGTAATTTTTAATGTCGGAACAAGCTCAAACGGAGCTTTGTTGGAAAACGGACTATAGAGAGAGAAAGCTTCGATTACTCACTATCGGGGGCACAACGGTCCGAGCTTTCGATCTGAGCAGATAGCTCTTGTCCTAAGGTTCATCCTAGAATCAAGAATTGCATCAATTGATGCCAAATTGAGTTAGAATTTCATCATCGAAATTCTGCCAGTTCTCTCTCTAGCATCGACCGAAAATTGCAGAGGGGAGCCGAATTGGCTTGCCTTTCAGTCCTAATTCGGCTGGGGAGGGCTGAGGAAGTGTTGGGAAGGCTTGGTTTGGCCTGAGGAGGGCTCGAAATGGCCGATTTCAGCTCGGTCGATACAGGGCAACTTCGGTTTGCCGAAGCTGCTTCACCGTTTCATCACGCCGGCGCTTCTCCGGCGACCCTCGGAGCAAACAGAGACTATAGGCGTGTAGCTAACTTCTCCATGGTTCTAAAGAACCCGACCTTACCTTCTTTGGCTCATAAATGACCCTATATCTGAGCTTTGGTTCGAGCTTCACAGGAAAATGGAGCTGTTGAGAGAGAGTGAGCTTTTCAGGTGTGGAGGGGATGAATGGAGAGTGGCTCTTTATATAGGGAGCTTGGGGACTCGTCGGCCGTCTATTTGGCACCTTTATGAATGACATTGATGGTCGAAAACATATTGATGGGAGACATTTCTTCTTTGCTAGCGCTGCTTCAATTTTTCGGTGAATGAAAAATGCTGTCATCTGAAGGAAGAAGACGACACTGTTCTGAATCGGACCGGACTGGTCCGAACTGGGTTCGAAGCTTAAACCGACCGGTTCACCCCCCATTTGACCAAGTTTTTAAAATCTAAAAATTTCTAAATTTTTCTAAATTCATTTTCTATCCAATGATGGCCTCAAATGTCAATTTATTTAAGCCACCTAGAAAAATGAATTTAGAATCCGGTTCAATTGTGGTTCAAACTGGTTCAATCGGTTCGGATCTAGTTCACCTGAACCAGTTTGGTTTTCATCTCCAATTCACCCTAAAGTCCTTTTTCATGACTTTTATGACTCCTTTGGTCACTTAGGGTCCATAAAATTCCCGGTTTACCATCTCTATATCGGTTTTGGTTCATAAACCGACTCGATTCTTAAACTAGTTTAATCCATTTTGGATCCGGTTCACCCGAACCGGTCTAGTTTTTCTCTCCCACTTTATTCTAAGGTTCCTTCCCAAGGTTTATAAATCTCTTTGGGTCACAAGGGAGTTGAAATTTCTCTAATTTGCCCATTCCCCAATAAATGGGTTTGTGAACCGGTTCGACTTTCTTACTCGATTTCACCGGTTCTTTTCTCGATTTTCCTTAACACAAAAGGGCGGGGTTTACAGCGTGTGACATCTAGTGTACGCACGCACGACATGCATGACCATGCACATGCTTGTCATCTTCCTCACCCGACTTCCTACCCAAATCTGCCTATAAAACTCACAGAGAACCCAAATCTAACTACTTTGGGGAAATGTATTCATGCACAAAACCACAAGCTATGGATTGAGGAAAAAAAGCTATGGATGGGTAGCCACATAAGTCTTGAACATGTCCATATAAAGTATACATCTCCTCATTATCAGAAATCACTCAGAATTCACTCTAAAGCTCAACGACTCCCAACTCTAATGACCTGACTACTAGAGAGCATAGCTCCTCCATTCGACCACCTCTGATGATGATCTAGGTATCCCTGGAAAATTGAGGAAGTCAATTTTCATTGCCAACTCTCTCGACCCTCAATTCTACATCTACGGACGTTGACGAGATCACACAATACAGGATCTTTGGCAACAAAAAATAGTGCACTTATTTTAGAGGCCAATTTGGATAGCCACGATGTAAACCCCACTCTTTTGACTCAAGGAAAAATCGGGAAAGAACTAGTCAAACCAAGAGAGAAAACCGAATCGGTTCCTAAACCCGTTTATTAGGGAATGGGCAAATTGGAGAAATTTCAACTCCCTTGTGATCCAAAGAGATTTAAGAACCTTGGGAAGGAACCTTAGAACAAAGTGGGAGAGAAAAACCAGACCGGTTCGGGTGAACTGGACCCGAACTAGATTAAACGGTTTAAGAATCGAGCCAATTTATGAACCAAAACTAATAGAGAGATGGTAAAACGGGAAATATATGAACCCTAAGTGACCTAAGGAGTGATAAAAGTCATGAAAAAGGACTTTAGGGTGAATTGGTGATGAAAACCAAACCGGTTCAGGTGAACCGGTTCTGAACCGGATTGAACCACTATTGAACCGGATCCTAAATTAATTTTTCTAGGTGACTTAGAAAATTCAAATTTGAGATTTAAGGGCACAATTGGATAGAAAATGAATTTAGAAATTTTTAGATTTGAAAAATTCGGTCGAATCAGGGGTGAACTAGCCAATTTAAGCTTTGAACCCGGTTCGGTCCGGTTCGAAACAGTGTCGTCTTATTCCTTCAGATGACAGCGCTGTTCCCTCGTTGGAAAATTGCAAGTGTCGACAAAGCTAAAAAGTCTCCAGCTAGGAAGTTTCAAGCAATGAATGACTACCATTAAGGCACCAATCGGACGGCCAAGGAGTCATTGAGCTTCCTATATAAAGAGCCCCTCCCCATTCATCCTCTCCACACATGAAAACTCCATTCTCTCTCAACTATTCCATTTTTCGGTAAAGCTCGAATCAGAGCTCCGACTTGAGCACTTTTCTGAGCCAAACAAGGCGAGGTTGGATACTTTAGAACAAGGGAGAAGTCAGCTACATGCATGTAGTCTCCATTTGCTTTGAGGGTCGCTAGAGAAGCATCGAAGTAATGGAACAATGAAGCAACTCCGACGGACTGAAGCTGCCCTGTTTCGGCTGAGCTAAAATTGGCCAATTCGAGCCCTCCTCAGGCCAAACCAAGCCTTCCCAACACCTCCACAACCCTCCTACAACCGAATTAGGACCGAAAGGTAAGCCAATTTGGCTCCCCTATGCAATTTCTGACTGGTGTTAGAGAGAGAGACGACGGAATTCCAATGACATAATTCTAATCCAATTCGGTATCAATTGATGTCATTCTTGATCCTAGGAAGAACCTCAGGAGGAGAGCTATAAACTCCGCCCTTTTGAGCTAAGGAAAACTGGGAAAAGAACCGGTCAAACCAAGTGAAAAAATCGAACTAGTTCACAAACCCGATCATTTGTGAACGGGCAATTTGGGAATTTACAACTCTCGATGTGATCCAAAGTTTTCATAATACCATGGAAAAGAACCTTAGGATGAATCGAAACCAATAGAGAACGGGCAAATCAGTGAAATTCAACTCTCTTGTGCTCCAAAGAAAATTTATAAACCTTGGAAAGGAACCTTATAACAAAGTGGGAGAGGAAAACTAGATTAGTGTGGGTGAACCGGACCCGAACTGGACCCGAACTAGACCCGAACTAGATTAAACCAATTTAAGAACCAAGTCAATTTATGAATCGGAGCCAATAGAGAGATGGTAAACCGAGAATTTATGGACCCTAAGTGACCCAAGGAGTCAAAAAAGTCACGAAAAAGGACTTAAGGGTGAATTGAAGATGAAAACCAAACCATTTTAGGGGAATCGGATCCGAACCAGATTAAACTGGTTTGGACCGATTTGAACCACTATTGAACCGTATTCTAAATTAATTTTTCTAGGTGGCTTAAAAAATTCCAATTTGAGATTTGGGACCACCATTGGTTAGAAAATGAATTTAGAAATTTTTAGATTTGAAAAACTTGATTGAATGGGGGGGTGAACCAACCGGTTTAAGCTTTGAACTCAGTTTGGAACAGTGTCATCTTTTTCCTTAGGATGACAGTACTGGAAAATCGAAGTAGCGCCATCGAAGAAGAAACATTTCCATTCGGTACATTTCATGCCATTAATGGCTATCAAAAAGGTGCCAAACAGACGGCCAACGGGTCCCCGAGCTCCATATATAAAGAGCCCCTCCCCATTCATTCTCTCCACACCTGAAAACTCCATTCTCTCTCAACTGCTCCATTTTCTGGCGAAGCTCAAACTAGAGCTCAGATATGGGGTCTTTTCTAAGCCAAACAAGGTGAGGTCGGGTTCTGTAGAACCAGGGAGAAGTGAGCTGCACGCATGTAGTCTCCGTTTGCTCGAGGGTCGCCGGAGAATCGTTGGCATGAAGGAACAGTGAAGCAGCTCCGGCGGACCGAAGTTGGCCTGTTTTGGCCAAGCTGAAATCATCCATTTTGAACCCTTCTTAGGCCAAACCAAGCCCTCCTAACACTTCCTTAGCCCTCCCAAGATAGTTAGAGGGAACAAATGACACCTAAGGAAGACCGGGAAGTAGAAGGAAATACACCATAAAAATGTCAGTGAGATGGACGTTAAGGACAAGAGTACTAGAGAAACAACTACCCTAAGAAACTTAGACCAAAGGAATGGTGGAGGTGATGCAGTTAACAAACTAATACATGGTAAAACCATAATTTGAGTTCCAACAAAGAAGAGAGGGGCGAAAAGGCCAGATACTCGAGAAAAGAAGGATGAAAGAAATCCTTAACAGGACCAAAGGCCAAATTAACCAAAAAAAATTAATAATAATAATAATAGGCAAGCCTCTCACATAATTATCAAGAAATCTTGAAATAAGGAAGATTTGAACGCTCCATAAAGAAATACATTATGAAAGTACTTTTGAAGGAATTTTGATGGGCGGATGGACATAATGTGGAGTGCAAGGAACCATCCCTTAATTGGGAAATGTTTCAAAGGAAGGAAGTATCGTGATGGCCCATTATGATATGTTTGGAGAGAATAGGAGAACCATGTAGAAAGAGGAAAAACTAGTAACGGCGGACAGCCAAAGATAATGAACAAAACTGGATGGAGTGAACCTTCTCAAGCAAGGTAATCGACACATAGATCGAAAGCAATTATTGTAGAATGAAGAATCATGAAGTGATTTATGAGCAAGTAAAAGTGGATTAAGGAAAAAGGAAGTCATTAAATAAGGGATGTCACTAAAGAAGAGAAATGACATAAGAAGGAAAAAAAACAATCCTCGTATGTCAATAATCATCAGGAAACCCAACAATTGGAATTGAAAGGACCCAATAAAAACGTTTGGAAAGGATGAGTGGGTAAGAGAAATCCATGCAGTTATGTGAGACATAACTTCAAAGGCATGATGGATGAGAGGATAACGGTAAAAAGGATAGTTGAGGAATGCTATCAAAAGAAAAGAGGGATGAAGTTATATGATCCCTGAAAGATAAAAAAAAAGGCTAAGAGAGACCCTCAAGGAGATGTTCTAGAAATCTAATGGACAAAGACAGGTACTAGAAAATGCAATGCTGTAAGGGGTATATAAGCCCAACAATCCCGAGGAGAATATGACTCAAAGTAAGGAAGAGTCGACTAATAAGTATGACGAAGTTGAATATAAAAATTTGGACTGAAGTTATAATAGACAACGAATGGAGGAAGGGTTAAAATGGGATGAAAAAGTGAGAATAAAGAAAACTGTGGCAACCAGTACGTAACGCCCAAAAGAACATTGAGCTAAAGGTTTTAACGACCAAGGGGTTAACTAGACACAAGAATGGTTAGGTATCTTGGAATTTCCAATCTTGAGTACAAAACCTCAAAGGGAAGAATGTGCTCTAAGCAAAGAAAGATAATAGAGTTAAGGAAAACCGGGAAAAGAACCGGTTAAACCGAATAAGAAAACCAAACCGGTTTACATTTGGGAATAAGCAATATGAAAATTTACAACTTTTGGTTGATCTAAAGGATTTATTAAACTTTGGAAAAAAAACTTAAGACAAACTAGAAAACAAAAACCAAATTGGTTCAGGTGAACTAGATTCCATAAGAACTTCAAAGTATGATTTTTTGTAATTCGAAATTTCGGTCAAAAATTTTTATGCGAACGTACGACTTATCATAAATAGCCATCAATTAATATATATTTAATTATTGAAATTAATACCAATAATTTAATACCTAAATTAAATTATTGGAATTAATACAAATAATTTAATACCGAAATTAAATTATTGGAATTAATACTGAAATTAAATTATTGGAATTAATACCAATAATTTATGGCAATATTAATACTAGTAATAAATCTCACCCATTTAATACATGGGTTTTACAACTATATAAAGAGGTCATCCCCATTTCATTCTCCTCACACCTGAACACTTCTCTCTCTCTCTCTCTACTGCTCCATTTCTCGGTAAAGCTCGAACCAGAGCTTCGACTTGAACAAAGGTCAAGCTCTTTAGAACCGAGGAGAAGACAGCTATCTAATAGCAAACTCCAGTCAATTCGAGAATCGTTGGAGAAGCGCCGACATGATGGAATAGTGAAGCAACTCCGGCGGACCAAAGCTTCCCTATTTCGGCCAAGCTGAAATCGGCCATTTCAAGCCCTCCCAGGCCAAACCAAGCCCTCCCAACACTTCCTCAGCCTTTCCACGGCCGAATTAGGACCGAAAGGTAAGCCAATTCGGCTCCCCTTTATAATTTTCAATTGGTGCTAGAGAGAGAGTCGACCAAATTTTAATAACGAAATTCTAATCCAATTCCGCATCAATTGATACAATACTTGATTTTAGGATGAACCTCAGGACGAGACCTATCTGCCCAGATCGAAAGCTTGGACTGTCGTGCCTTCACCGGTGAGTAATCGAAGCTTTCTCTCTCTACAGTCTATTTTCCGGCAAAGCTCCGTTTGAGCTCGTTCCGACGTTAAAATCTGCGATTCAAAGTTTCTTAGAATCGTATGAACATATAGGAACTCAATTTCAACTCCAATTTCAATAATTAGAAGTGTTTGATCGGTTAATTTGATAAAATTAAATTCGGTAGTGTTGAAGAGTTGAAATTGGGGGAAAATTTGGGGATTTTCGAAATTCAAAGGGGCCAAAATACAATTTTATGAAATTGAGGGCCAATTGGGCATGAAAATAATGTTGGAGGACCAATTGAGGAATTTTGGGGAAAAACTTACCATTTTTGTGAAAGAATGGCAAAATGGTAATTTTGGAAAACTTGGGGAACCAAATTGGAAATTTGGAAAATTAAACCCCTTTTTGGTGAAATTGAATAAATTGAGGTCCCACGATAAATTTTAAAAGTTGCGGGACTCAATTTGAGGAAAAACCGACATTAAGGACTTAAAGTTAAAGAGAAATAACTTTAGGGACCTAATTACAAATAACTAAAAGTTTGGGTTTTCTCATTCATTAATGAATGAAGGCTGTTATCCCGAGTAATAATGAACAAGGTTGTTCATATCATGTAGGAATGTTAAATACCGGGAACGCCAGCAAGGACAAACTCGTGTGAATACAAAGAACCAGTCTAGTGGAATTCACGGCATTAACGGGTGAGTGGGTTTACTAACATCATACCCGGTTGGGGATGATAAGTGCCTTGATATAAAAACCCACTGTTTAGTGGTATTTTAATCATTACTACTTAGAGAAAGTGATGTGAAAGTTATGCAAAAAAAAATACTTACGGGTTGTAAGTAGATCATACCCGGTTGGTATGATGAGACTTCCTCGGAGGAAGTTGAAAACCCGTTCATCGGTTATGAACGGAGATGTCCTTATACCGGTAGGTATGATGGACAGTAAAAACCTATTTTTGTCGGAAGTGCTCTCCCCTGACTGTGTGCCAATGCTTAAACAATTTGGGAGACCTTCTCGACGGGAGCTAGAATAGCTCTAATAGGCCCGGGGCCTCGATTTTGGAACTTGGGGGCTAAATGCCCGATTTTGAAAATCTCGTACAGTGGGCCCAAGGCTAGTTGGCACAAGCAGGAGCTCGTAAACGAACATGATATATGTGCCATAAAACTTAATAAGTGAATTGTTTGGCCATGGTACCAAGATAGGACCGACATGCTCAGTCAACTAGCGGCAGTGCGACATGACAGGTCGACGGACTAGTCAAGACAAAGAGTTGCGGGTTGAGTTGAGAGTCAGGGCCATTGGACTAGTGGCACCACAGATTACATGGCAATATAAGAAAACATTATTTGTGCATGCACTATGAGTACGGGATCATCAAGACGCCTATAAGGGGTAGTGATGCGTCCTAAGGGCACTGGACGACCTGGTGGCTATAAGGGCAATTCGTCGTTCCAGGTGTCTGTGCGAAATCTGGAGTAGCACGAAGCGCATGAGACCGGGGTGGGGACAGGATGAGGTCTCTGTCCTCATACGGACACGAAGAAGTGCTTTCAGGATTGTGGGTCGGATGTCACGTACATCTACTCATTCCTAGGATAGAAGTGGTTGTACTTCTATCCGGGTGGCAGGAAAAGTCGCTCCGAAGCCAATAGCGGGTTCAGTAGTGATACTAACTTGCGAATGTGTGTAACCTTCATGATGAAGGATGTGTGTTGGGTGATGACACACCGATAACTAAGAAATAATGGAAAAAATCCAAAATTTTAAATGATGGGATTTTTTAAAACAAAGGAGTCTGGCACACTCCATATAAATGTTTTTCTTAAAAGTCAAAAGCTTTTAAAAACCCATTCACTGAGTAGTCATACTCACCCCCTCCCTTATATCCCTTTTAGGAAATCCCGGAAAGCCTCCCCTTAAAGACCGTCAACTAAGATGCCTGTAAGACAGGTATGTAAAGTTTTAAATTTCATACAGTTTTGATTATGCTATTCCAGGAAAAAGGTGCAAGTTAAAGGACGCCTTACTCTTTACGATTTACGATAAGGGGAAACCCTTTTATAAACCGGGAGAGTGGCGGGTTGATCACGGGGATCCGACCAAACTGGTTCGGGGCATGACAACTTCTATCTAGGTGGCCGATAACGTCGCTCCAACGTCACAAGTGTGTTCAGTGGACGTACTGGCCTGCAACTGTATGATTGACCTTCATGATGAAGGATGTTCTTTGAAAACCGAGATTTTTAAAGTAAAGAAAATTTAAAGGAAATTAAGGAGTCTGGGACACTTCAAACTTGAAAACAAATCTTTTCCTAATGATTAATAAGTTAAATTAAAGTGAATAAAAAGTGATGTTAGGTGGTATTACGGGAACGTCTGAGTCACAAGCCATGAAGTGGCACGACGTTAGTGCCCCTTTCATTGAGCTGTTAAGCTCACTCCCCTCCCTTAAACTAATTGTATGCTTAAAACTGAAGAAGTGCAAGGAGCATGCGGAAGAAACTTTTGGAGGCATTCATCACTAAAGGTAGCCTCCTAACCTACTCATGAAGGTGTTTTAAATTTATTATCATGTTGCTATCCTTCCCGTGGTATTTCGAAAAAATATTTTGGTGGGCTCCAACTAAAACTTTAAAAGAAAAGTTTCAAATTTCCACTGCATTTTACAAAATATTTTTATCGGAAGCCTTGGTTCATTCGGTTTTTACCATGGTGAAGGTACCCACCATGGTGGCATCGACAGGGACAGGCGAGGGGGTTCACGGGCATCCGGCCGACAAAATCATGTCAAGGCTTGATATCTTCTACTTGGGTCACCAGAAAATAGTGCTACCTCCGTTCTAGAGCAAATTTTGGTGAGTTGCAGACGAGAGGGGTCCAAACATTATATGACCATGTTTTAGACTTAATTTGTTATTGAACCATAGTTCACTTTCATCAAATCATAGCCCACATATCCTTTCAATAATTAAATTCTATCCATAGTGATTTTTGGAATTGCAGTGGGGAAATTAGATCAAAATCTAGGACTCGGTTGTGCATGCAGCCCGTGTTACTACCACACACCCGCATGCGTGGCTGATTTTGGTAGTTTCTTGATTTGTTCACCTTTAATTCGATAGGTTCTTGGACTGATTTAATTTTCTTAAAACATATTGTCCAATTCTATACTATTTAGGCTCAAGAATTTCCAATTTTCAATTTATACAATTATTTGCAAAAATCGTGGAGTTTCTAGTATGGGTCAGTTTCATTTCAATTCAAATGGGTTCTTAATCGGACTTTTCCATATTCTTAATTTCTGATCAAGTGAGATTCATTGGGAGTAATTTATGTCATTTTGTTAATTATAAAAATTTTTGTTCCAAACCAATTTACAATCTCGGTTCGTGTTTCCATTTCTTTATTTCATGTCGTCTCGTAATTCCTCATAATTATGGTCTTGTACTTAGGGCACATGTCACTTGATTATGCACTGACAACCCTTTTTTACTACCCATCTATTAATTACTTATTACTTGTAAAGTTTCTCTAAAATATTTTAATAAATTTCTCTTAGGTCCCCAAATTTCAAAATATTATATTTTGGATCCTAATTTTTTTTCAAAATGTCACTTTAGTCTTTCAACTTTCAAAATTTTCATTTATGCTCTTATACTTCCAAAATCTTCCATTTGAGACCCTAAGCTTTCCATGTCATCCATCTAGGTTGCTAAAATTTTCTTTGTTCTCATTTGGGTACCCAAGTACCTAGAATTCCCTTTAAAACTCTGACTTTCCATTATTTACCATTTTCCCCTCGAACTTTTCCAAGGTTCCATTTTAGGTATTTTATTTACTAATCTCATCATTCAAACCTCAAAACTTTTCTAATATTTTCATTGAGTCCGTAAACCTCCCCTAGGTCCTTATTGGGTCCCCCAAGAGTACTTTATTCTCGAATGGTTCCCTTAACATTTTCAAAATTATGTTTTAGTCCCCGAGCTTCATGCCCCATCAAAATTTACTTAAAAAATTATGAATGATCAAGGTCATATCCCTAAATACATTCCATAGGTCATCCTGGTCTTTGTTTGACCAAGGTTGGTTGGAACAATACACTTTAGGGTTAGTTTCTATGGCTTGCTGAAAATTGATGGAAGTTGGTAAAAAGTTAGGAACTCACCAGAGGTGGCAACTCAACTAATGACACTTGTGAGTTGGAAATATAACACGGAGAGGAGTTTGTGGGATCTTGAATCATCTCAAACGGAGGTTTGAATCACATAGAAATGAAGATTTACTAAGTTTAGTCATGGATGGGAGCTAGTCTAGGATTTCATGAATTAATTCGACCTTAGTACTCACTCTCAGCTCAAGATGTTGGTGGGGTTAATTAGCTGGGATCAAGAGGAATGTGCAAAATTTTTCTTGGCAATGTTTCACCATCAGGGGCATAAAAAATAGTTTTGGAAGGAAATAATATGTTTTCTACAAACTGATCATGTATAATATTTCATAGCATCGACACTTGCATAATGGTTGTTGACATCAAAAAAATGTGGTGTTAGAAAGGTAACTCAAGTAAGGTTCCACTGAAACTTAAATCACTTAATTTCATATTAGAATCAAAAGTTATGACCTCTACAAATTGGCTCGCTGAAAAATAGAACAATTTGAATTTAAGAGAGAATGGCGACCAGACTCTGGCAAGAGGTATGGTTGGCCTAATTTGTTCAGCTTGATGACCTCAACGACTCATGATTTTCCTTAGTCTAAATAGGGCTCCTATAGCCCTATACTAATTAATTTCTCTTAGACTACGACTGCAACTCTTGACGGGGAGCTAGTTTTATCCATAGTACTCGAGTAGGGGTCGAGCAAAAGAGATATGTGGTGCACGTGGTGCATAATCATGCACCAAACACCCACTCATGCCAAGTGTGTGCCCCTAGACCACCTATGAACTTATCACTGTTCTAAATCGGTTTCCAATAAATATATTAGTGGACTTATCTAATTTTGACTTTTACTTGACTAAATTATCTTAAATTTAACATTTTTTGACCTAATTTAATTTTTTAAAAATATTTTAGTTCATTTTCTTGAGTTTAAACCCAATAATAACCCCTTTATCATTTCCAAAGCTCCTTGAAAATTTCCTTTAAATTGTTGGTACAAGTTAGTTCGATTCAATTCCTTTCCGTTTTCAATCACATATTTTCTTATTCTTAATTATTAATCAAGAAACTCTTTTAGATTTTGTTTAACATCAATTTTACAATATCACATATCCGAACTTACACCAACTTTTGGATTAATATTAATTCTTTCACCTTATTCGACCTTATATATTAATTCAACTCCGGTTTCTGGCCCGTTTAATCAACCCTTTCCCTTCTTGGAAAATTGGGGATTACATATTACCAGGAATATGATTACAGGACAAGACACATAATTGGAAGAAGCGGGGGATGGGGCTATCAACCCCTTCCAGGACCGTAGGAAGCTTAGACTTCCTACAAGTGTATGTAGTTCACTAGAATAAATATTTTGTTTAATAAAAACTTCCTAGTGTTATATAAAAATTTGGCTTATTTCCTAATAATTAAATAAAAGTTGGTACTAAGAAAAACTACATTGGAAATATTTTATATATCTTGACGTCTTTTCTGATTATGTGATTATGTGAAACATGATATAGCATGCATGGTAGGACTTAGGTTGAAGGACTCCAAAAATAAGATAGGAATGTTAGTGTCAAGAGGCAGCATGGCTATATAAACACCAAACATATGAAACATCTGATAAATTTTTAAGGGAAGGAATCTTACACAAGACGTGGTGTAGAGATTGAATGTGACCAAAGAATGAGGCAGTATAAACATAAAAATAGTAAGGATTTACGTCAAAATACATAAAGGATGAAGGTAGGAGTTGTCATAACAATAGGGAGATATTTTTATGTAAGGTAGGAGTTTTCATAACAATATTTGAATAAAAAATGAACTTTAACCGTTCTCCATGGTTGCTCGACTTACCATTGATGTAAGATAGATATAGAGGAGGTTAGAGCACATTAATAGGAGTTTGTGGAAGTTATCCGTAGGTCAGAAAAAGTAGCTTAAGAATCAATACTCTATTTTTAGATAGTTAGAAAGCTTAATTATTTTACCATCAAAATTTATTATCGTTTAGAGTAGGTAAAGTGGTTTTATAGAGAATAAGAGCTGTTATTTTGTTGGTTGAAATCTAGCAAACCAAAGTTTAGAAGTGAGGTTGCTAAAAATGGAACAAGAGCTAATTTTTTTGCCACCAATGGAGAGAGTTTTTCAGCCGTGTGTTATAGGGAGCTCGGGAAATAATAGCACAGTGGCCATGTCCTTAATTACCATCCAATTAAAATGGAAAGCTACTAAAAATTAAATTTATCGGTTTGCCACACGCGATGGAAAATAAAAACAGGTTCTAGTATACCACGCTCCTTTAGTCCAATTGGGGAGTATCATGTCTTGCACGTCTGTGAACCATTGACAGGCTTAATTTGTATACTAGTTCGATTCAATATTGGTTCGTCCATTTTTTTTATTTTTATAAAATTGTTTATTTTCACTTTAAAACAAAAATTAACATTTTATTATTTTTAAATAAACCCGAAAAATTAATTTTTAATATTATTTAATTTCAACTCGAATCATTATTAATCTTCTACCCAGCATTTTTTTCACATTTGTTTGTTTAGAACACCATTTTTTTTCATTCCTAACCAAAATGTAATTATTTTTACTGTATATTTAGTATGTGTTACACTTTCTCCCCCACTAGTTCTCGATTTCAGTTGCCATCTTGATGTCAAGGGTGGTCACCGCCATTTCTATCAATCCTACTGCTGGTTGAAAATTGCCTTCAGATATCGGCTCAGCGGTCTGAAAAGAGGGGTTGGTGGGCTCAGGCGGTTTCGAAAGAGGGGTTGGCTGGTGTTCCATTATTATTTTGATTAACGATCGTATCTTGAAATTAAGGTTAATTGAAATAATAAATTTCATGTTATTATTTTATATAGGAAACTCATTTTTATAAATATGTTATCTAACTATTCAATATTTAACACTCTTGTTTTTCCCTTCCATTATCAAATGTAAATTCTAAAATATACTCATGAATTATAGCAGACAATGCATATATATATATATATATATAATATGAAGAAACATCTCAGTTGATCAGTCAATTGATAGACGTGAATGGCAATAATGCTTAGGTTGGGCCATCGATCCATCAACCCCATAAAAGGTTGTTCTCCCCCTCAAGGTCGTCTTAGTAGATACCCCACACACCTGACGCAGCCCCTTCAACAACAATCTTTGAGCAATAATGCAAAGATTTACATGTTATTTGAACATTTAGCCACCACACTTTGTTAAGTGATATGAATATCTCATATTGAGCAAAAAAAAGATATGAATAACTCATATATTGTTCAAAATGATTAAGTGAGGTCAGACAGGGAATGAATCCAGAGAACTAAGAAATCGGTTAAAGAAAATAATCACTGATACTTCAGAAAAGTCTTAGCACACTGCCTGCATTATTTTGAATTGATTGATGGGTTGATGGACTGACTACGTCAATATCAGTAAAAAGACCTAATTTACTGCTAACAACTTGGAGGGTCAGATGGGTTAGATGTCTGAGAGTGGGGGAAGCCAATTCTCATAGTCACATGTTAAAAATCAAATCATGCTGTTGTTGCATAGATGAAATCTCCTTCAATATAATATTATATATATATATATATATATATTGTGAACTACAAACATAATTACATATATGTACACATTTTAGAATTAATTACTTTTTAGATAATTTAATTTTTTATTCTTATTAATACGACAAATTCCCCTATAGCGAGGAAGCAAAAGACCAATGTGCCATTGGTTTGGAGGGTATCTTCGTAACCCTAGCCCTGACTAGGCATAAGGGATGACATTGACCATGGAAGTTCAGGACAAAACTGTCTTTTTAAATGTGAAATGATAGTGTGAATAATACTTGTGTTTCCTAGAATTATTGGAGCGATTGTTGTATTGAAATTTTTTTTTAGCAAATGATTATTATCTCAAAAGATTTAAATTATAACATTTAATTTTTTTTCTAGCAAATGACTATTATCTCAAAAGACTCCAAACCCGAACACACAGTTCACAAATGTTTGAACATACACTACACCAACTTAGCACGGATTAGGAGGAAGAAAGCGGGTTCTGAACGGGAAGCTGGAGGTCAATGTAAACCAAGCCCATCATGGGTATACAAAAACAAATTGGCCCGCCATGAGGGGTATGCTCCTCGGCCATATCATATGCCACTCGTGACTTCTCACCCTACTTACTCACAGCTGAACTATACTAGGCGAAAGGAATCAAAACATGTACCAATCAGATGTCGGGCGTTGGCTCAGGCCGGTGGAGGCAAAGCTTGCCGCAAAAGAGTCCTCACATAGAGGGAGAAGGTTTTGAATAATCGCATGACTTATCTAAAGTCCTATTAATAGAGCAAAAAAAAAGTCTCATTAATGATTTCATGTAATTGACATATTTAATATCTTGTTACCTGGCTAGAACAAGGAGCTTGAGCGGATAGGCACACCCTTGTTCCAAAAAAAGACTGCTATATTCTGACTTGGATTCGAACTTGCCATGGGTAATAGGACGTCGCAGTTTTGGATGTCGTCCAATTAGTACTAGACACGTAGATTCATCGATTGTGGAGCCGGCTAAGTTTTCGAACCAACCAAAAACAAAATTATAACAATAATAAAAAAAATCTTGCTGAATAAAAAGTTATTAGATTTTTTTCACCTTAAATGCAAAAAAAATAAACTCAATAGACCCGGCCATAGTTTTTGACCTGGATGTACCCTTTGACGGGCACAATCATTCAGCTGTTGTATTAGAAGAGAAGGCGGTGGACAACAGGATTTAGACACTTTCCTCCATGGCAAATGCCCTTAGTGGTACATATGATTTGAATAAGCAAAGCTGGTTGATCGACTTTGGGGGCCAGAAGGGTGGTGAGTAAATGATGATTTCGATAGCGGGATTGATGCTTTTGGAGACAAAGGCAAAAGCTGGCCCATGTTTGCACTCCTCGCCTCTCTGTCACCTTTGCTTGCTTCCAAAACATGCTAAGTCCCTCCCACACCATATTACAATGGCACTATGATGATTGTGGCACTCCAAACCCTTTTAATATCTAGAAATTAGTTCAATTTTAAGTTAGACAAGATAATGCTTTGGTCTTGTCCGTGTGAAATATATGGCCTAAACACGGAGTGACTAGTGACTATTCATTCATGTGAAATAGTATAAATGATAGATTTTTTATTTATCTTTAAATATATAAATTATAATTTAAAAGTGTCATATTTAATTACTTTATCATCTAATATGTTACTTTTTAAACTTAATAATTCATTCCTAAGTTACTAAATTAAGCATTCCTTTTCTCTCAATTTAGACTCTAAATTGTTTAAAATCTTTCTTCACTTGTGTTGGTATTTTCTTGACAAGTTCTGTCAAGCATTTACGGCCACCAGAAAATTCGTGGAAGTTTCTCCAGTGCGTGAGTTCAAGACCTTATTTTACAGGTGATGGCGTCCAATATACTTTGAATTAAAGTTTTAGAACTCCGCTGTAGTTTTTGTGCAGCATCTTATTGGGATGGCCCTATCTTGTTGGGATGGCGAGTCGAGTAAAGATCAAGGAAACGTTGTTGGGTGCCAACAAACACTGCTTTTTTCAATAAAGAGGCAGTAACGTGGCTTGCTCGCTCGATTAATTTATACCGCACCTTCCAATACCAGAGAAAGTCCATTGGCACACAAACCAATCCATAAAATGGTCCATGGCCATCCCCTCTCGTGAGTAACTCGTTGTAATCATCCTTTATAATGCTTGCTATAGATGGACTGTTGGCATGTCCTAGCAAGCACATTGCATGCACGTGCTAATCATATACATAAAGTGGGCTCTCTAATTTGTGGAGTCCTAGATTTGGAATTATAGGATGGCACTTTATAAGGTTTACTAGTAAAAATAGTAAGTAATGAAAAATATTAAATATTGAAAAATTTAAAACTGTCTATTAAATATTAAAGAAGTATATCGAGCAATAAGCCATACATTGGCAAAAAAAAATTGATACTATGTTGTCCCTTAATTATATTATAAAATTAATAAATATAATTATTTTTTTATTTAGCAAGGTGTATTCCTTGCATTGAGCAAAAAAAAGGTGTATTCCTTACATGGAGATTTGATTTTTGAACAAAATTAGGCGGGAGAGGGGATGTGGATGGCAGAGCCCGAGATGAGGGCTTATCCACTTGGGAACTAGTGGGGCCCCACATCTCTGTACTTTTCTTATCATGTTGTTAGTGGTTTTCAAAATTTGAATGGTATTTTTCCAAGAAATTCCAAAAAGGAAGAATGCATTATTCTTCATTATTCTTTTACACGGTAACAAGAAAGGAGGGATTGCCACTGCCATCATTAAATTTCTCGAAATAGAGAAAACTCTATCCGCAGGAAAATGGAGAAAGCTCTAAAAATAAATAAATAAACAGAGGAATGCAGCCTAGGGAGGGAGAGGGGGAAAATGCTATGTATGTACGTCAATGGAGGAAGGAGGGACGATAAATATTTACGTACACTCTCACAGGTGTAAAGACAAACAGGGGGCATGGCATGAACTGTGACTGTGAGCGGCTACCGAGGAAAGGAAAGGGGGAAAACAGAGGAAGTTTTTTTTTAAAGAAATTGAAAAGGGAAAGGAAGTAGTGAAACTCACTCCCCCCATTAATCAATCTTACGCTTTACCGAACTTTCTTTCACTCTTCCTCTTCTCCAACCTTTCCATTTCTCTCTGCAGCAAACACCCCAACCTCTCCTACTCATTTTCTCCACCATCTGCTCTTCATTTCAAAGGTAGACGGAAAGAAAGATAAAACTGCAGTTCAGTTCCGGCTTCTTCTTCTTCCTCTTTTTTTCAGTTATCTAGGTTTTCGAGGAACGATAATGCGTTATTTTGGGGGTTTTATTTATAGGGGAATTTATGGTGTGTTAAAAAAGCTTGGGGTTTCAGGTTGGAATGGAAATGGAATGTGTTGGAGCAGCTGCCTTGAAGAACAGTTTCTGGAGGGAGAGCTTTAGCGCGAGAGGGAGCCCACAGGTGCTTGCCGTAGAGGACTTTCTGGTCGGTAATGCGTCGGTTGGGGTCCCTTCCGACGACTTCTCCGTTGATGAATTGCTTGACCTGTCCAACGAGGATGGGTTCGTCGAGGAGGAAGAAGGAGAGGGGCAATTAGTAGTGCAAAAAGAAGGAAGGAGAGATGAAAAGTGTGCAGAAGCAGAGCAGAGCAACGTCGGCAAGGCTGGCTCGGGGTTCTGTGAAGGGGAAGATTTTCCGGCGATTTCCGCCGGCACTCTCAGCGTTCCGGTAACACCTTAATTTTCTACGTTGAAGATATTTATTATATTTTTTTTACTTGTATGTAAAAAAACAAATGGGTTTTCATTTTTCACATCGACCTTATTTGATTATTATACAGGCTGAAGACGAAGCGGACCTTGAATGGCTGTCGCAGTTCGTTGAGGAATCCTTCTCGGATCACTCCGCCGCATTTCCAGCCGGAATGCTGCCGGAGGAACCCGGGAGTCATTACTGCGGCGATAGCCTGGTTGCGTCGGAGAGGGCCTGCTTCAGAACCCCTGTTCCGGCCAAAGCACGGAGCAAGCGGGCCAGGACCGACGGCCGTGTATGGTCCCTCGGCTCAACGCCGTCGCAGTCGGAGTCCCCCGCGCCGAGCTCCTCCTCATCGGCGACTTCCTGCTCCCAGGAGGGCCCCTGGCTCGTAGTCACGGACTACTACGGCCTAGTCGAGCAGGTCTGCGGCAAGCCGCCGCCTGCCAAGAGGCAGAAGAGAAAACCTAAGTCAGCGGCAGAGGGGCCAGTGACAGGGCAGCAGCCGAGACGGTGCAGCCACTGCGGGGTCCAGAAGACGCCGCAGTGGAGGGCGGGGCCAATGGGGGCGAAGACACTGTGCAACGCGTGTGGGGTCAGGTTCAAGTCGGGGCGGCTACTACCGGAGTACCGGCCGGCGTGCAGCCCAACCTTCTCTAGCGAACTCCACTCGAACCACCACAGGAAGGTGCTGGAGATGCGGCGGAAGAAGGAGTCGGTGGGGGTTCAGCCCGAGCCCTTGTCGGCAGTGCGGAGTTTTTTTTTTGAATGAAGGGATTAAGAGGGACAGGTAGGTTATGCCCTTTTCACCTTAATGTAATTGGTGGTGATGTTATTTTTCTTAATGATTTTATTTGAATTTAGGTATCATAGTTCAATTTTCAGTTGGTGATTGATGATCAAAGATTGCAGAGTTTCCTTTCTTTGGGTACATTACCTGTTGGTGCAATAATTTGATCTTTAATTAGGAAAAAAAAGAAATAATCAGTGTTGGAATCCATGCCGGCTTCTGAATGAAGCAAAGAGAAGCGAATTCTCTTTTCTTAAGCCTTCATTGCTTGCTTGGGATAATGAAAGGGGCAAAAAGTTACAGAACAATTTTGGATTCATCCTTTCAATTACAATACTGTTTATATAGTAGAAAAAAAATATTTTTGGATGGATACATATGAAAATTAGTATAGAATATTTTTGAAAATTTATAACTAATGGGTGATCTAAAAAATTTATAAATATCACGTCTAACTCAGTTTGGTCGGATTCTCATGATTAACCCGTTACTCTTCTGATAATGAGTTATTTGTACTTGTATTTTTTTTAAAGAATATCATAAATTAAAACTGTATAGTAATTTAATTTAATTGTACCTGTCTTGTAGGTATTTAATTGTGCCTGTTTTTTAAGGTTCGGCTTTCCGGGACTTCTTGAAAGGGGTATAAAGAAGTGGGTGAGTACAACTACTCAAGAAAAATATTTATATGGAGAGTGTAGACTGTTTTCTTTTCAAAAATTACTTTATTTAAAAATTTAGAATTTTCTATTATTTCTTAGTTACCGGTATGTCATCACCCAATACACATCTTTCAACATAAATGTTATACACATTCCCAAGTCAGTATTACTACTGAACTCGCCAGTGGCTACGGAGCGACTTTTCCTGCCACTGGGATAAAAATACGATTACTTCTACCCTTGGAATGAATGGATGTACGCGACATCCGACCCACAATCCCGAAATCACTTTTTCGTTTCCGTATGAGGACATAAACCTCATCGTGTCCCCACCTCGGTCTCATGCGCTTGGTGTGACTCTAGATTTCGCACAGACACCTGGAACGACGATTTGCCCTTATACTCACCAGGTCGTCCAGGGCCCTTAGGACACATAACTACCTCTCATGGGTGTCTTGATGATCCAGTACTCATGGTGCATGCACAAACAAAGTTTTCTTACATTTGCCATATAATATGTGGTGCCATTTGTCCCAACGGTCCCGACCTTCAAGTCAACATGTAGCTGTTTGTCTCGACTGGTCCAGAGACCTGTCATGTCACACTTCTACTAGTTGACTAAGTATGTCGGACCTACCTTGGTATCATGACCAAATAATTCACTTATTAAGTTTTAATGGCACATATATATATATATATCAAGTTCTTTTACGAGCTCCTGCTCGTGTCCATTGGCTTATGGCCTACTGTTCGAGTATTTCAAAAACTGGCATTTTAGCCCTCAAGTTCCAAAACCGAGGCCTCCGACCTATAAGAGCTATTCAAGCTCTCGTCAAGAAGGTCTCCCAAATAGTTTAAGCATTGGCACACAGTCAGGGGAGAACACTTCCGACAAAAATAGGTTTTTACTGTCAATTATACTAACCAATATAAGGACATCTCCGTTCATAACCGATGAACGGGTATTCAACTTCCTTCGAGGAAGTCTCATCATACCAACAGGGTACGATCTACTTATAACCCGTAACTAGTTTTTTCGCATAACTTTCACATCACTTTCTCTAAGTAGTGATGATTAAAAATACCACTAAGTAGTGGGTTTTTATACCGAGGTACTTATCATTCCCAACCGGGTATGATACATAATCCCACTCACCCGATAGTGCAGTGAAATTCCATTTAGTCGGGTTCCGTCCTTAGTAAGCTAGATCTCGACTGGCATTCCCGATGTCTCGTTCTCCTACACGAAATGAACATAATTGTTTATTATTATTTGGCCTAATAGCCCTCGTTTGTTCCAAATGAATGAGAAAACTCAACTTTACATATATTTACAATTAGGTTCCTAAAATTATTTTTCTTTAACTTTAAGTCCATATTGTCGGGTTTTTTCCTAAATTCAAGTCCCAAAACTTTTAAAATTTATCTTAGGACCTCAAATCATTTGATTTCACACAAAGGGGTTTAATTTTTTAAATTTCCAATTTGGTCCTTCAATTTTCCCAAAATTACCATTTTGCTCCTTCTTTAGAAAAATGGTAAATTTTGCCCCAAAAATTCCAAAATTTCTCAATTGGCCCTCTAATATTCTTATCATGTCCAATTGACCCTCAATTTTAGAAAATTACATTTTGGTCCTTCGAATTTTTGAAAATCCCCAAATTTCCCCTAATTTCAACTCTTCAACACTGTCGAATTTGATTTTATTAATTTGACCAATCAAACACCTCTAATTGTTGAAATTGGAGTTGGAATTGAGTTCCTACATATTTATACGATTCTAAGGAACTTTGAATTGCAGATTTTAACACTAGAATGAGCTCAAACGGAGCTTCACCAAAAAATAGACTATAGAGAGGGAAAGCTTCGATTTCTCACCGGTGAGGGTGCGGCGGTCGGAGCTCTCTGTCTGGGCAGGTAGCTCTCCTCAAGAGGTTCTTATTAAGATCAAGAATGACATCAATTGATGTCAAATTGGATTAGAATTTCTTCACCGAAATCCAATCGATTCTCTCTCTAACAACGATTTGAAATGGTAAAGGGGAGCCGAATTAGCTTACCTTTTGGTCCTAATTTGGCTGTGAAAGGGTTAAGGTAGTGTCGGGAGAGCTTGGTTTGGCCTGAGGAGGGCTCGAATTGGCCGATTTCAAGTAAGCCGAAATAGGGCAGCTTCGGTCTGCCAAAGCTACTTCAATATTTGATCACGCCGGCGCTTCTCCAGCGACTTTCAGGATGAACGGATACTACCACCGTGTAGCTGACTTCTCGCCGGTTATAATGAACCCGACCTTGCCTTCTTTGGATCAGAATTGACCCTATATCGGAGCTCTGGTTCGAGCTTCGCCAAAAAACTAAGCAACTAAGAGAGAGAGAGAGCTTTTCAAGTGTGGAGAGGACGAATAGAGAGGGGCTCTTTGTAAACCCCGAACATTTGAGTTAAGGAAAACCGGGAAAAGAACCGGTCAAACTAAATAAGAAAACCAAACTGGTTTACATTTGGGAATAAGCAATATCAAAATTTACAACTTTCGGGTGATCCAAAGGGTTAATTAAACATTGGAAAAGAAACGTAAAACAAAATAGAAAACAAAAACCAAATTGGTTCAGGTGAACTACATTCTATAAAAACTTCAAAGTTAAGCGTGCTTACTTGATAGTAGTGTGAGGATGGTTGACCTCTTGGTAAGTATGATTTTTTGTAACCCGAAATTTCGGCTAAAAAGTTTTTTGCAAACGTACGGCTTATCATAAATAGCCATAAATTAATATATATTTAATTATTGAAATTAATACCAATAATTTAATACCTAAATTAAATTATTGGAATTAATATAAATAATTAAATACCTAAATTAAATTATTGGAATTAATACCAATAATTTATGGTAATATTAATACTAGTAATAAATCTCACCCATTTAATACACGGGTTTTACGACTATATAAAGAGGTCATCCCCATTCCATTCTCCTCACACCTGAACACTTCTCTCTCTCTCACTACTGCTCCATTTCCCGGTAAAGCTCGAACTAGAGCTTCGACTTCAACAAAGGTCGGACTCTTTAGAAATGGGGAGAAGATAGCTATCTGATAGCAAACTCCAGTCAATACGAGAATCGTTGGAGAAGCGCCGGCGTGATAGAATAGTGAAGCAACTCCGGCGGATCGAAGCTGGCCTATTTCGGCCAAGCTGAAATCAGCCATTTCAAGCCCTGCTCAGGCCAATCCAAGCCCTTCCAACACTTCCTCAGCCTTTCCACGGCCGAATTAGGACCGAAAGGTAAGCCAATTCGGCTTCCCTTTATAATTTTCAATTGGTGCTAGAGAGAGAGTCGACCGAATTTCAATGATGAAATTCTAATCCAATTCCGCATCAATTGATGCGATTCTTGATTCTATGATGAACCTCAGGATGAGAGCTATCTGTCCAGATCGAAAGCTCGAACCGTCGTGCCTTCACCGGTGAGTAATCGAAGCTTTCTCTCTCTATAGTTCATTTTCCGGCGAAGCTCCGTTTGAGCTTGTCCCGACATTAAAACTTGCGATTCACATTTCTGAAGAATCGTATGAACATGTAGAAACTCAATTTCAACTTCAATTTCAACAATTAGAAACGTTTGATGGGTCAATTTGATGAAATAAAATTCGACTGTGTTAAGAAGTTGGAATTGGGGGAAAATTAGGGATTTTCGAAATTCAAAGGACCAAAATGAAATTTTATGAAATTGAGGGTCAATTGGGCATGAAAATAATGTTAGAGGACCTATTGAGGAATTTTGAAATTTTTAAGGGAAAAATTACCATTTTTGTAAAGGAAGGGCAAAATGGTAATTTTGGAAAAGTTGGAGGACCAAATTGGAAATTTGGGAAATTAAACCCCCTTTTGTGAAATGGAATAAATTGAGATCCCACGATAAATTTTAAAAGTTACGGGACTCAATTTGAGGAAAAACCGACATTAGGGACTTAAAGAGAAATAACTTTAGGGACCTAATTGCAAATAACTAAAAGTTTGGGTTTTCTCATTCATTAATTAATGAAGGCTGTTATGCCGAGTAATAATGAACAAGGTTGTTCATATCGTGTAGGAACGTTAAATACTGGGAATGACAGCAAGGACAAGCTCGCGTGAATACAAAGAACCAGTCTAGTGGAATTCACGGCATTAACGGGTGAGTGGGTTATTCACATCATACCCAGTTGGGATGATAAGCACAGTTTAAAGTTAAAAACCACTTACCGGTTGTGAGTGGGTTTACTAACATCATACTCGGTTGGGGATGATAAGTGCCTCGATATAAAAACCCATTGTTTAGTGGTATTTTAATCATCACTACTTAGAGAAAGTGATGTGAAAGTTATGCGAAAAAACTACTTACGGGTTGTAAGTAGATCATACCCGGTTGGTATGGTGAGACTTCCTCGAAGGAAGTTGAAAACCCGTTAATCGGTTATGAACGGAGATGTCCTTATACCGGTCAGTATGATGGACAGTAAAAACCTATTTTTGTCGAAAGTGTTCTCCCCTGACTGTGTGCCAATGCTTAAACTATTTGGGGGACCTTCTCAACGGGAGCTCGAATAGCTCTGATAGGCCCAGGGCCTCGGTTTTGGAACTTGGGGGCTAAATGCCCGATTTTGAAAATCTCGTACAGTGGGCCCAAGGCTAGTTGGCACGAGCAGGAGCTCGTAAACGAACATGATATATGTGCCATAAAACTTAATAAGTGAATTGTTTGGCCATGGTACCAAGATAGGACAGACATGCTCAATCAACTAGCGGCGGTGCGACATGACAGGTCGACGGACTAGTCAAGACAAATAGCTGCGGGTTGACTTGAGGGTCGGGGCCGTTGGACTAGTGGCACCATAGATTACATGGCAATATAAGAAAACATTGTTTGTGCATGCACTGTGAGTACGGGATTATCAAGATGCCCATGAGGGGTAGTGATGCGTCCTAAGGGCACTGGACGACATGGTGGCTATAAGGGTAGTTGGTTGTTCCAGGTGTCTGTGCGAAATCTGGAGTAGCACCAAGCGCATTAGACCGGGGTGGGGACAGGATGAGGTCTCTGTCCTCATACGGACACGAAGAAGTGATTTAGGGATTGTGGGTCGGATGTCACGCACATCCACTCATTCCCAGGGTAGAAGTGGTCGTATTTCTATTCGGGTGGCAGGAAAAGTCGCTCCGAAGCCACTAGCGGGTTCAGTAGTGATACTAACTTGTGAATGTGTGTAACCTTCATGATGAAGGATGTGTGTTAGGTGATGACACACTGTGGTAACTAAGAAATAATGGAAAAACTCGACTTTTTAAATGAAGGGATTTTTGAAAACAAAGGAGTCTGGCACACTCCATATAAACGTTTTTCTTAAAAGTTAAAAGCTTTTAAAAACCCATTCACTGAGTAGTCGTACTCACCCCCTCCCTTATATCCCTTTCAGGAAATCCCGGAAAGCCTCCCCTTAAAGACAGTCAACTAAGATGCCTGTAAGACAGGTATGTAAAGTTTTAAATTTCATGTAGTTTTGATTATGCTATTCCAGGAAAAGGCGCAGGTTAAAGGACGCCTTACTCTTTACGGTTTACAATAAGGGGAAATCATTTAATAAATCGGGAGAGTGGCGGGTTGATCATGGGGATCCGACCAAATCGGGTCGAGGCGTGACACTCTTTATATAGGGAGCTTGGGGACCTGTTGGCCGTCCGTTTGGCACCATTATGATAGGAATTGATGACCTAAAATGTACCAAACGGAGGCGTTTTGTCACACCTGACCCGGTTTGGTCGGATTCCCATGATCAACCTGCCACTCTCCCAGTTTATTAAAGGATTTCCCCTTATTGTAAACCGTAAAGAGTAAGGCGTCCTTTAACCTGCACCTTTTCCTGGAATAGCATAATCAAAACTTTACATACCTGTCTTACAAGCATCTTAGTTGACGGTATTTAAGGGGAGGCTTTCCGGTATTTCCTGAAAGGGATATAAGGGAGGGGGTGAGTACGACTACTCAGTGAATGGGTTTTTAAAAGCTTTTGACTTTTAAGAAAAACATTTATATGGAGTGTGCGAGACTCCTTTGTTTTAAAAAATCCCTTCATTTAAAAATTTGGGTTTTTCCACCATTTCTTATTTACCACGGTGTGTTATCACCCAACACACATCGTTCATCATAAAGTTTACACACATTCGCAAGTCAGTATCACTACTGAACCCGCTAGTGGCTTCGGAGCGACTTTTCCTGCCACCCGGATAGAAGTACGACCACTTATACCCTGGGAATGAGTGGATGTACGTGACATCCGACCCACAATCCCGAAATCATTTCTTCATGGCCGTATGAGGACAGAGACCTCATCCTGTCCCCACCTCGGTCTCATGCGCTTGGTGCTACTCCAGATTTCGCACAGACACTTGGAACGACGAACTGCCCTTATAGCCACCAGGTCATCAAGTGCCCTTAGGATGCATCACTATCCCTCATGGGCGTCATGATGATCCCGTACTCGCAGTGTATGCACAAACAATATTTTCTCATATTGCTATGTAATTTGTGGTGCCACTGGTCCAACGGCCCCAACTCTCAACTCAACCCCCAGTTGTTTGTCTTGACTGGTCCGTTGACCTGTCATGTCGCACTACCGCTAGTTGACTAAGCATGTCGGTCTTGTCTTGGTACCATGTGCAAAAAATTCACTTAGTAAGTTTTATGAGACATATATCATGTTCGTTTACGAGCTCCTACTCGTGCCAACTAGCCTTGGGCCCACTGTACGAGATTTTCAAAATCGGGCATTTAGCCCCCAAATTCCAAAACTAAGGCCCTCGGCCTATTAGAGCTATTCGAGCTCCTGTCGAGAAGGTCTCCCAATTTGTTTAAGCATTGGCACACAGTTAGGGGAGAGCACTTCCGACAAAACATATGTTTTCTCTATCCATTATACCGCCCGTATAAGGACACCTCCGTTCATAACCGAGGAACGGGTTTTCAAGTTCCTTCGAGGAAGTCTCATCATACCAACCGAGTATGATCTACTTACAACCGGTAAGTAGTTTTTTCACATGATTTTTTACATCACTTCCTCTAAGTAGTGATGTTTAAAATACTACTAAATAGTGGGTTTTCATATTGAGGTACTTATCATTCCCAACTGGGTATGATATAAAATTTCCACTCACAACCGGTAAGTGGTTTTTAATTTTAAGTTGTGCTCATCATCTGAACCGGGTATGATGTTAGTAAACCCAGTCACAACCAGTAAGTGGTTTTTAATTTTAAGTTGTGCTTATCATTCCAAACAGGTATGATGTTAGTAAACCCACTCACCTATTAACGCAATGAATTCCACTTTACCGGTTCTTTGTATTCATGTGAGCTTGTCCATGCTGGCGTTCCCGGCATTTCACGTTCCTACACGATATGAACATCCTTGTTCATTATTAATCGGCATAACAGCCTTCATTCATTAATGAATGAGAAAACCCAAACTTTTAGTTATTTGCAATTAGGTCCCTAAAGTTATTTCTCTTTAACTTTAAGTCCCAAATCTTAGTTTTTCCTCAAATTGAGTCCCATAACTTTTAAAATTTATCTTGGGACTTCAATTTATTCAATTTCACCAAAAAGAGGTTTAATTTCCCAAATTTCCAATTTGGTCCTCCAATTTTTCCAAAATTACCATTTCGCCATTCCTTTTAAAAAATGGTAAGTTTTGCCCCCCAAATTCCAAAATTCCTCAATTGATCCTCCAACATTATTTTCATGCCCAATTGACCCTCAATTTCATAAAATTGCATTTTGGCCATTTGAATTTCTAAAATCCCCAAAATTTTCCCCAATTGATCAAACACTTCTAATTGTTGAAATTGGAGTTGAAATTGAGTTATTGCATGTTCATACGATTCTAAGAAACTTTGAATCGCAGATTTTAACGCGGGAACAAGCTCAAATGGAGCTTCGCCAAAAAATAGACTGTAGAGAGAGAAAGCTTCAAGTTCTCACCGGTGAGGGCACGGCAGTTTGAGCTTTCAATCTAGGCAGATAGCTCTCATCTTGAGGTTCATCCTAGAATCAAGAATCGCATCAATTGATGCTGAATTGAGTTAGAATTTCATTATTGAAATTCTGTCGGTTCTCTCTCTAGCACTGACCAGAAATTGCAGAGGGGAGTCGAATTGGTTTACCTTTCTGTCGTAATTCAGTCGTGGGAGGGCTGAGGAAGTGTTGGGAAGGCTTGGTTTGGCCTGAGGGGGCCTTGAAATGGTCGATTTCAGCTTTGCCAAAATAGGGCAGCTTCGATCCGCTTGAGCTACTTCACTATTCCATCATGCCGATGCTTCTCCAACGATTCTCGGATTGACTAGAGTTTGCTACCAGATAGCTATCTTCTCCCCGGTTCTAAAGAGCCTGACCTTTGTTGAAGTCGAAGCTCTAGTTCGAGCTATTCTCGAGCAAGCACGCTTAACTTTAAAGTTCTTATGGAATCTAGTTCACCTGAACCAGTTTGATTTTTGTTTTCTAATTTGTCTTAAGTTTCTTTTCCAAGGTTTAAGGAACCCTTTGGATCACCCGAAAGTTGTAAATTTCCATATTGCTTGTTCCCAAATGTAAATTGACTCGGTTTTTTTATTCGGATTGACCGATTCTTTTCCCAGTTTTCCTTAACTCAAAAGTGCGGAGTTTACACGTTTCTTCAGTTTCTCGGTTAGTGAACAGTGCTGTCATCCTGAGGAAGAATATGACACTGTTCTGAACCAGACCGAACTGGTCTGAACCGGGTTTCAAGCTTAAATTGGCCGGTTCACCCCTCATTCGATCGAGTTTTTCAAATTTAAAAATTTCTAAATTCATCTAAATTCATTCTCTATCAAATGGTGGCCTCAAATCTCTAATTTGAATTATTTAAGCCACCTAGAAAAATGAATTTATCATTCGGTTCATTAGTGGTTCAAACCAGTCCCAACGGGTTCGGGTCCGGTTCACCAGAACCGGTTTGGTTTTCATCCACAATTGCTTCAAAAGTCTATTTCTATGTCTTTTATGACATCTTGGATCACTTAGGGTCCATAAGATTCCCGATTTACCATCTCTTTATCAATTCCGGTTCATAAACCGGCTTGGTCCTTAAACCGGTTCGATCCAATTCGAGTCCAGTTCACCCGAACCGATCTGGTTTTTCTCTCCCACTTTGTTCTTAGGTTCCTTCCCAAGTTTATAAATTTCTTTGGTGTACAAGGGAGTTGAATTTCTCTATTTTTTCCATTCTCTATCTGTTCCGGTTCATGAACCGAGTTGGTTCATAAACCGGTTCAATCCAGTTGGATTCGGTTTATCTAAACCGGTCTGGTATTTCTCTTCCAATTCATCCTAAGGTTCTTTTCCATGGTATTATGAACTCTTTGGATCACCCGAGAGTTGTAAATTCCCAAACTGCCCGTTCACAAATGATTGGGTTTGTGAACCGGTTCTGTATCCTCACTTGGTTTGATCGAGTATTTTCCCGGTTTTCCTTAGTTCGAAAGGACGGGTTTTACAATAGGCGTGTATCTGACTTCTCCCCGGTTCTAAAAAACCCAACATTGCCTTGTTTGGCTCAGAAAAGTGCCGAAGTCAGAGCTTTGGTTCAAGCTTCACTAGAAGATGGAGCAGTTGAGAGAGAATGGGGTTTTCAAGTGTGGAGATGATGAATGGGGAGGGGATCTTTATTAAGGAAGCTCGGGGACTTCTTGGTCATCTAATTGGTGCCTTAATGGCAGTCATTCATTGTCAAAAACGCCCTAGCTAGAGACTTTTCAGCTTCGTCGGTGTTGCGCAATTTTTCGGCGAGTGAACAGTACTATAATCTAAAGGAAGAAAATGACATTGTTCCAAACCGAACCGGACCGGTCAAAACTAGGTTCAAAGCTTAAACCGACCAGTTCACCCCCCATTCGACCGAATTTTTTAAATCTAAAAATTTTTAAATTCATTTTCTATCCAATGGTGGCCTCAAATCTCAAATTTGAATTTTTTAAGCAACATAGAAAAATGAACTTAGAATTCAGTTCAATAGTGGTTAAAACCGGTCCAAATCGGTTCAATCTGGTTCGGATCCAGTTCACCTGAATCGATTTGATTATCATCTCCAATTCATTCTTAAGTCCATTTCCATGACTTTTGGGACTCTTTGGGTCACTCGTGATCCATAAATTTCCCGCTTTGCCCTTTCTCTATTAGTTCTGATTCATAATCTGACTCGGTTCATAAACCGGTTCAATCCAGTTGGATCCGATTCATCTAAACTGGTTTGGTTTTTCTCTTCTAATTTATCCTAAGATTCTTTTCCAAGGTTTTATTGTAAACCCCGTCCTTTAGTAATGAGAAAAATCGGGAAAGAACCGGTTAATGTGATCTTTAAATTGAATTGGTCTGTAAACCCAACTAATTGGGGATGAATGAATTAAAAAATTTCTAACTCCCATGTGACTCAAAAATAAATCTAAACTTGTAAAAAGAACCCCAGGATGATATGAGGAAGAAAGGCTAAAGCAGTTCAAGAGAACTGGGTCCGAACCGGATAGAATCGGTTTATGAACCAAGTTGGTTCATGAACCGACACCGATAGAGAACAAGAAAAACAGAGAAATTCAACTCCCTTGTGCCCCAAAGAAATTTATAAGCCTTGGGAAGAAACCTTGGAACCAAGTGGGAGAGAAAAACTAGATCGGTTCGGGTGAACCGGACCCGAACAGGATCGAACTAGTTTAAGGACCAAGCCGATTTAAGCTTTGAACCTACACGGTGGTAGCATCCGTTTGTCCCGAGAGTCTCAGGAGAAGCGATGGCGTGATCAAACAGTGAGCTTCGGCGGACCGAAGCTGCCCTATTTCAGCTGAGTTGAAATTAGCCAATTCAAGCCCTCCTCAGGCCAAACCAAGCTTTCTCGACACCATCTCAGCCCTTCCACGGCTGAATTAGGACTGAAAGGTAAGCCAATTCAGCTCCCCTTTACAATTTCAGATTGTTGTTAGAGAGATAGTTGGCCGAATTTTGATGAAGAAATTCTAATCCAATTCGACATCAATTGATGTCATTCTTGATCCTAGGAAGAACCTCTCGAGGAGAGCTACCTACTCAGATAGAGAGCTCCAATCGCCGCACCCTCACCGATGTGAAATCGATGCTCTCTCTCTACAGTATGTTTTTCGGCAAAGCTCCGTTTGAGCTTGTTCTGGGATTAAAATCTGTGATTCAAAGTTCCTTAGAATCATATGAACATGCAGGAACTCAATTACAACTCCAATTTCGACAATTAGAGGTGTTTGATCAGTCAATTTGATGAAATCAAATTCGGTAATGTTGAAGTGTTGGAAATGGGGGAAAATTGGGGAAATTTAGGGATTTGTGAAAATTCGAAGGACCAAAATGTAATTTTCTAAAATTGAGGGCCAATTGGTCATGATAAGAATATTAGAGGGCCAATTGAGAAATCTTAGAATTTTTGGGGCAAAATTTACCATTTTTCTAAAGAAAGGGTAAAATGGTAATTTTGGGAAAATTGAAGGACCAAATTAGAAATTTGGGAAATTAAACCCCTTTGTATGAAATCAAATGATTTGATGTCCTAAGATAAATTTTAAAGGTTTTAGGACTCGAATTTAGGAAAAACCCAGCAAAATAGGGACTTAAAGTTAAAGAAAAATAACTTTAGGGACCTAATTGGAAATATATGTAAAGTTGGGTTTTCTCATTCATTTGAAACGAATGAGAACTTTTAGGCCAAAGAATAATGAACAATTATGCTCATTTCGTGTAGGAGTACGAGACATCGAGAATGCCAGTCGAGGTCCAGCTTTCTTAGTACGAAGCTCGACTAAGTGGAATTTTAATTCACTACTGGGTGAGTGGGATTATGTATCCTACCCGGTTTGGAATGATAAGTACCTTGGTATAAAAACCCACTGCTTAGTGATATTTTTAATCATCACTACTTAGAGAAAGTGATGTGAAAGTTATGCAGAAAAACTACTTACGGGTTATAAGTAGATCATACCTGATTAGTATGATTAGACTTTCTTGAAGGAAGTTGAAAACTCGTTCATTGGTTATGAACGGAGATGTCCTTATACCGGTTGGTATAAATGGACAGTAAAAACCTATTTTTATCGGAAGTATTCTCCCCTTACTGTGTGCCAATGCTTAAACTATTTGGGAGACCTTCTTGACGAGAGCTCGAATAGCTCTTATAGGTCGGGGGCGTCGGTTTTAAAACTTGAGGTCTAAAATGCCAGTTTTTGAAAAACTCGAACAGTGGGCCATAGGCCAATGGACAAGAGCAGGTGCTCGTAAAATAACTTGAAATATATATGTGCCATTAAAACTTAATAAGTGAATTGTTTAGTCATGATACCAAGGCAGGTATGACATACTCAGTCAACTAGTAGCAGTGCGACATGACAGGTCTCCGGACCAGTCGAGACAAACAGCTACATCTTGACTTGAAGGTCGGGACCGTTGGGATAAATGGCACCATATATTATATAGCAAATGGAAGAAAAATTTGATTGTGCATGCACCATATGTATGGGATCATCAAGATGCCCATAAGGGGTAGTGATGTGTCCTAAGGGCCCGAGACGACTCGGTGAGTATAAGGGCAGATTGTTGTTCCAGGTGTCTGTGCGAAATTTGGAGTAGCACTAAGCGCATGAGACTGAGGTGGGGATAGGATGAGGTCTCTGTTCTCATACGGACATGAAGAAGTGATTTTGGGATTGTGGGTTAGATGTCGCGTATATCCACTCATTCCTAGGGTTGAAGTGGTCGTACTTCTATCAGGGTGGCAGGAAAAGTCGCTCCGAAGCCACTAGCGGGTTCAGTAGTGATACTGACTTGTGAACGTGTGTAACCTTCATGATGAAGGATGTGTGTTGGGTGAGGACACACCGGTAACTAAGAAATAATAGAAAAACCCAAATTTTTAAATGAAGGGATTTTTGAAAAGAAAGGAGTCTGACACACTCCATATAAATATTTTTCTTTAAAGTCAAAAGATTTGAATCCCATTCACTGAGTAGTTGTACTCACCCCCTCCCTTATACCCCTTCCAGGAAGTCTCGGGAAGCCGAACCTTAAAAGACAAGCACAATTAAACTCCTACAAGATAGGTACAATTAAATTAAATTACTATACAATTTTGATTTATGATATTCTTGGAAAAAGGTGCAGATCTAAAGAATGCCTTTCTCTTTATGGTTTATAATATTAGGGGAAGCCATTTTGTAAATCGGGAGAGTGGCGGGTTGATCACGGGGATCCGACTAAACTGGGTCGGGGCGTAACAACTAGAGTAGTATCAGAGCCTATTTCCTCGAATACATAGTCAAGACTAGAAAATATAGTAACTAATAGAATTATTTATAAATTTGACAGAATGGCTCCAAAGAAAGGAACCAAGAGAACTAGGGTTGCTGCCTCCAACACCGCCCTGCTACCCCTACCTGTAGAAACTCCCAGAGTAGCCCAAACAACTCCTCCTGGACTCTGTAGGGAGTATCAAAGATTGTACGAAGAGTATGAAACAAAATTCAACGAGTTAAGACCCTTTGCTCCTGACCTAGCTGGACCAGCTGACATATGCCAGAGGTTTGTGGACAATCTCAACTTGGATATTCGAGACCGTATGGGAGTACTGGGACACCCCACAAACCTGGCAGCTATAATTAGTATGGCTCACAAATGCGAGAGACTAGTACAGACTCGACATCGTTGAATGGAGCATAACAACTAGAGTAGTATCAGAGCCTATTTCCTCGAATACATAGTCAAGACTAGAAAATATAGTAACTAATAGAATTATTTATAAATTTGACAGAATGGCTCCAAAGAAAGGAACCAAGAGAACTAGGGTTGCTGCCTCCAACACCGCCCTGCTACCCCTACCAGTAGAAACTCCCAGAGTAGCCCAAACAACTCCTCCTGGACTCTGTAGGGAGTATCAAAGATTGTACGAAGAGTATGAAACAAAATTCAACGAGTTAAGACCCTTTGCTCCTGACCTAGCTGGACCAGCTGACATATGCCAGAGGTTTGTGGACAATCTCAACTTGGATATTCGAGACCGTATGGGAGTACTGGGACACCCCACAAACCTGGCAGCTATAATTAGTATGGCTCACAAATGCGAGAGACTAGTACAGACTCGACATCGTTGAATGGAGCATACGACTAGAAAAGGGGATAAAGATTCAAACCATCAAAGAGTACGGAGAGAATATATCGGCCCAAGGAGAGGAAACAAAAAGGTATTACAATAGAGAAGAAACATGCCTCCACCCCTTCCCAGAGCAGTCCCTACCTTACCCCAAGGGAACCCTCACTGTCCAAAGTGTCAAAGGAATCTTGAGGGAGCATGCCATGCTTGTTTCGCCTGTGGACAAGCGGGACACTTTGTGAAGGATTATCCTACTCTTAGGGAGAATAGACAGAAAAATACTCTTGGATCACCTCAAGGAAACTCCATGAACCTCAGACCGGAAGCTACGGCAAGAGTACCGGTTAGAGTATACAACCTCACTCAGGAAGAGGCTAGAGGAGACCCTAGCACTATAGCGGGTACATCCCAAAACCCTACCAACTAGTCCAAAGGAGTCATGTAAACCGAACGTCTTTTGAATTAATAAAGAGAATTCCTTCTAAAATATACGTTTCTTAAATCAGGGTATATACAACTGTGGGGACAACCAATATATGCTCTTTTTGACTCTGGAGCAGAACGATCATTCATCAAGGAAGAATTGGTTTCTAAGACACCCTTGGAACTCACCCCTCTTGTACAAAGCCTTAATGTCCTTACACCCTTAGGAGAAGGTCTGAATAGAAATAAACAACTAAAGGGGCGTGAGATAGTAATTGGAGGAATCAAACTTGAAGCTGACTTAATTCCGTTACCTCTAAGAGAAGTGGAAGTAATCTTGGGGATGGATTGACTGAGTAATCATCAGGCAAGGATAGACTGTAGAAGGAAGATAGTAACTTTCCATACCTCCAAGACTAAGGGACTAAAGTTCCAGGGAGATAAAAGAAAAAAGTGAAGTAAAATTTGTGTCCCACCTGAAGGTTCAAAAGATGATTAAGAAAGAATGTACAGTTGTGCTGGCCATGGTGGTGAATGAAGATTTTGAAGAAAAGAAAATAGAAGACATTCTGACAGTCAAGCATTTTCCAGAAGTTTTTCCAGAAGAGCTACTTGGACTACCTCCAAGTCGCCAAGTGGAGTTTACCATAGAAATAACCCCAGGAACCAACCCCATATCCCAAGCCCCATATTGCATGGCTCCGGCAGAACTGAAAGAACTAAAGGAACAACTGAATGAATTATTGGAAAAAGAATTTCATACGTCCAAGTCAGTCCCCATGTGGTTCTCCTGTTTTGTTCGTGAAGAAAAAGGATGGGAATATGAGACTATGTATTGACTACAGGAAGCTGAATCAGGTCACCATCAAGAATCGATACCCACTCCCAAGGATAGATGATCTATTTGATAAGCTAAAAGGAGCTGCACACTTCTCAAAAATAGATCTTCGATCAGGCTACCACCAACTAAGGATTAGAGAGGAGGACATCCCTAAGATGGCGTTTCGATCCAGATATGGACACTATGAATTTCGAGTGATGCCGTTCGGATTGACAAATGCCCCTACTACTTTCATGAACCTAATGAACCGTGTGTTCCAACCACATCTGGACAAATTCATGATAGTATTCATAGATGATATCCTCATATACTCACGAACCAGGTCGGAACACGAAGAGCAACTGGCAATTGTTTTGGAAATCTTGAAGAAAAACCAATTATTTGCAAAGCTTTCCAAGTGTGAATTCTGGTTGCAAGAAGTAGGATTCTTAGGACACATCGTATCTAAGGATGGAGTTAAGGTGGATCCAGCCAAGGTGGAAGCTATATCAGAATGGAAAGCTCTAAGGAATCCTACAGAAATAAGAAGTTTCTTAGGATTGGTAGGATACTATAGATGATTTATGCAAGACTTTTCTAAAATAGCAACTCCTTTAACTCGACTCACCAGGAAGGGAGTTGAGTATAAATGGGATGAGGATTGTGAAAAGTCTTTTCAGGAATTAAAGACTCGACTGACAACCGCACCAGTACTCTCCCTATCCGCACCAGTACTCTCCCTACTGTTGGAGAGTACACAGTCTATAGTGATACCTCGGGACAAGGACTGGGATGTGTTTTAATGCAACAAGGGAAAGTTATCGTGTATGCCTCGTGACAACTAAAGATACATGCGAGAAATTACCCAACTCATGACTTGGAATTAGCTGCAATAGTGTTTTCCTTAAAGATATGGTGACACTACCTTTACAGGGTTAAGTGCAGGATATACACAGATCACAAGAGTCTTAAGTACTTCCTAACTTAGAAGGAGTTAAATCTTCGTCAGAGGAGATGGCTAGAATTGGTGAAGGACTATGATCTTGTGATAGAATACCACCCTAGAAAGGCAAATGTGGTAGCAAATGCCTTAAGTCGCAAGTATCAAATTGAGGCGACACAAGTCAAGACAAGCTACTTACCTTTGTTGCAACAATTGGGAAGAATGGAAGTGAGTCTGAAGATTGACCAACAGGAAAAATGCCTGGTGGCGAATGTTGCGGTAAGACCCAGTCTAATCGAGAATATGAAGGCCCAACAAAAGATTGATAAAAAACTTCAGTCATACTTAGATTCAACTAACGAAGAAAGAAAACCGGATTACGTTGTGCGAGGTGACGGAGTACTTTCTTATAAAGGTAGGGTATGTGTGCTTCAAGACAAGGAGTTATGGAGATTAATATTGGAAGAGGCACATGAATCTGTGTATGCTATACATTCGGGCAATACTAAAATGTATCGCACCCTCAAACAAGGATACTAGTGGAAGGGTATGAAGAGGAACATTGCGGAATATGTAGCCCGATGCTTGTCCTGTCAACAGATAAAATTAGAACATCAGAAGCCGTCAGGGCTATTATAACCCTTACCCATTCTGGAGTGGAAATGGGAACACATCACCATGGATTTCATTACGGGTCTGCCGGTGACCAGAAAAGGTCGAGATGCGATTTGGGTAATTGTAGATAGATTGACCAAATCAGCTCATTTCCTTCCTATAAGAGTAACGGACACAGTAGAACAGCTAGCCATCCTATACATGAAGGAAATAATAAGACTCCACGGTGTCCCGTTGCATATTGTATCAGATAGAGATCCGAGATTTACTTCAAGGTTTTGGCTGAGTCTGCAAAATGCCATGGGAACCAAACTCCACATGAGTATGACATTTCACCCTCAGACAGATGGTCAGTCTGAGCGAACCATTCAAACTTCGGAAGACATGCTAAGGGCATGTGTACTCACCATGAATAAAAGCTGGGAGGAATACTTATGTCTGATGGAATTTGCGTATAATAATAGTTATCAGGCCATCATCCATATGGCTCCCTATGAAGCCCTTTATGGACGAACTGTCGTACCCCTTTATTTTGGGAAGAAGTGGGTGAAAGGAAATTAGAGAAGACTGAGATAATAGAAGATGCCACAAAGAAGATAAAATTAATAAGGAGTCATCTTAAGACTGCACAGGATAGGCAGAAGAGTTATGCAGACAATCTAAGAAAGGATTTGGAGTTTGAAGTGGGTGATAAGGTATTCCTCAAAGTATCTCCATGGAGGGGAATACTTAGGTTTCAACAAAGAGGGAAGTTGAAACCCAGATATATCGGTCCATATCCCATTATTCAAAGGATAGGATCAGTAGCTTATAAATTAGAACTGCCACCTTGGAACAAAGTGGGAGAGAAAAACCAGATAGGTTTGAGTGAACCGAACCCGAACCGGATTGAACCGGTTTAAGGACCAAGTCGGTTTATAAATCGAAATCGATAAAGAGATGGTAAATCAAGAATCTTATGGACCCTAAGTGACCCAAGGAGTCACAAAAGACATGGAAATAGACTTGTGAAGAAATTGGGGATGAAAACCAAACCGGTTTAGGTGAACCAGATCTGAACTGGTTCGGATCGGTTTGAACCACTAATGAACCGAACCCAAATTCATTTTTTTAGGTGGCTTAAATAATTTAAATTAGAGATTTGAGGCCACCATTGAATAGAGAATGAATTTAGAAATTTTTAGATTTGAGAAACTCAGTCGAATGAGGGGTGAACCAGCTGGTTTAAGCTTGGAACCCGGTTCGTATTGGTACGGTCCGGTTCGGAACAGTATCATCTTCTTCCTGAGGATGACAATACTGTTCACTCGCTGGGAAACTAAAGAAATGCCGATGAGGAAGAAATTCCTCCATTGGGTACGTTTTAGGTCATCAATTCCTGTCATAATAATGCCAAACGGACAACCAACGGGTTCCCATGCTCCCTATATAAAGAGCCCCTCTCCATTCGTCCTCTCTACACCTGAAAAAAGCTCTTTGTCTCTCAGTTGCTTAGTTTTTCGGTGAAACTCGAACCAGAGCTTTGATATAGGGTCAATTCTGAGCCAAAGAAGGTGAGGTTGGGTTCATTAGAACTGGGGAGAAGTTAGCTACACGGTGGTAGCATCCGTTCGTCCCGAGAGTCTCTAGAGAAGCGCCTGCATGATCAAATATTGAAACAGCTTTGGCAAACTGAAGCTGCCCTATTTTGGCCAAGTTGAAATCAGCCAATTCAAGCCCTTCTCAGGCCAAACCAAGCTTTCTCGACACCATCTCAGCCCTTTCACGGCCAAATTTGGACCGAAAGGTAAGCCAATTTGACTCCACTTTACAATTTTAGATCGTTGTTAGAGAGAGAGAGTCGGCCGAATTTCGATGAAAAAATTCTAATCCAATTCAAAATCAATTGATGTCATTCTTGATCCTAGGAAGAACCTCTGGAGGAGAGCTACTTGCCCAGTTAGAGAGCTCCGACCGCCGCGCCCTCACTTGTTAGAAATTGAAGCTTTCACTCTCTGCAGTCTATTTTTCAGCGAAGCTCCATTTGAGCTCGTTCCGGCGTTAAAATTCGCGATTCAAAGTTCCTTAGAATCGTATGAACATGCAGGAACTCAATTCCAACTCAAATTTCAACAATTAGAGGTGTTTGATCGGTCAATTTGATGAAGTTAGATTCAATAGTGTTGAAAAGTTGGAATTGGGGGAAAAATTGGGGATTTTCAAAAATATGAAGGACCAAAATTTAATTTTCTAAAATTGACGGTCAATTGGTCATGATAAGAATATTAGAGGGCTAACTAAGAAATCTTAGAATTTTTGGGGCAAAATTTACTGTTTTTCTAAAGAAAGGGTAAAATGGTAATTTTAGGAAAATTAAAGGACCAAATTGGAAATTTGGAAAATTAAACCCCTTTGTGTGAAATCAAATAATTTGAGGTCCTAAGATAAATTGTAAAGGTTCGAGACTCAAATTTAGGAAAAGCATAGTAATAGGAACTTAAAGTTAAAGAAATATAACTTTAGGGACCTAATTGCAAATATATGTAAAGTTAGATTTTCTCATTCATTTGGAACGAATGAGGACTATTAGGCCAATGAATAATGAACAATTATGTTCATTTCATGTAGGAGAATGAGACATGGGGAACGCCAGTCGAGGTCCACCATGCTAAGGACGAAGCCCGATTAAGTGGAATTTCATTGCACTATCGAGTGAGTGGGATTATGTATCATACCCGGTTAGGAATGATAAGTATCTCAGTATAAAAATCCACTGCTTAGTGGTATTTATAATCATCACTACTTAGAGAAAGTGATGTGAAAGTTATGCAGAAAAAGTACTTGCGAGTTGTAAGTAGATCATACTCAATTGGTATGATGAGACTTCATCGAAGGAAGTTGAAAACCCGTTCATCGGTTATGAACGGAGATGTCCTTATACCGGTTGGTATAAATGGACAGTAAAAACCTCTTTTTGTCGAAAGTGTTCTCCTCTTACTGTGTGCCAATCCTTAAACTATTTGGGAGACCTTCTTGACGAGAGCTCGCATAGCTCTTATAGGTCGGGGGCCTCGATTTTGGAACTTGAGGGCTAAAATGCTAGTTTTTGAAAAACTCGAATAGTGGACCATATGCCAATGGACATGAGCAGGAGCTCGTAAAAGAACTTGATATATATATGTGCCATTAAAACTTAATAAGTGAATTGTTTGGTCATGGTACCAAGGTAGGTCTGACATACTCAATCAACTAGTAGTAGTGTGACATGATAGGTCTCCAAACCAGTCGAGACAAATAGCTACTTGTTGACTTGAAGGTTGGGACCATTGGGACAAATGGCACCACATATTATATGGAAAATGGAAGAAAACTTTGATTGTGCTTGCACCATGTGTACGGGATCATTAAGACACCCATGAGGGGTAGTGATGTGTCCTAAGGGCCCTGGCCAACCCGGTGAGTATAAGGGCAGATCATCCTTCCAGGTGTCTGTGTTAAATCTGGAGTAGCACCAAGCGCATGAGACCGGGGTGGGGACATGATGAGGTCTCTGTACTCATACAGACACGAAGAAGTGATTTCGGGATTGTGGGTTGGATGTCACGTACATCCACTCATTCCCAGGGTAGAAGTGGTCGCACTTCTATCCGGGTGGCAGGAAAAGTCGCTCCGAAGCCACTAGCGGGTTCAGTATTGATACTGATTTGCAAACACGTGTAACCTTCATGATGAAGGATGTGCGTTAGGCGATGACACACCGGTAACTAAGAAATAATAGAAAAACCAAAATTTTTAAATAAAGGGATTTTTTAAAAGAAAGGAGTCTAGCACACTCCATATAAATATTTTTCTTGAAAGTCAAAAGATTTTAATCCCATTCACTGAGTAGTTGTACTCACCCCTTCCCTTATACCCCTTTCATGAAGTCCCAGGAAGCCGAACCTTAAAAGACTAGCACAATTAAATGCCTGCAAGATAGGTATGATTAAATTAAATTACTATACATTTTTTATTTATGATATTCTTGGAAAAAGGTGCAGGTATAAAAAACGCCTTACTCTTTATGGTTTATAATATAAGGGGAAACCCTTTTGTAAATCAGGAGAGTGGCGGGTTGATCATGGGGATCCGACCAAACTAGGTCAGGGCGTGACATTTATGAACCCTTTGGATTACCCGAGAGTTGTAAATTTCCAAATTGCATGTTCCCAAATGATCGGGTTTGTGAACTAGTTCGGTTTTCTTACTAAGTTCGACCGGTTCTTTTCCCAGTTTTCCTTTACTCAAAAGGGCGGGGTTTACATGGTTCACTTGAATTGGTCTAGTTTTCTCTTCCAAATTATCCCAAAGTCCCTTTCCATGGTTTTTAAGACTCTTTGGTTCACTTGGAATATGTAAATTTCCCAATTTGCTCTTTCTCTAATAGTTGGGGTTTGTGAACTTGTTCGGTTTTCTCACTCGAGTTAATCGGTTCTTTCCCTAGTTTCCTTACCTTTAAAGGACGAGGTTTACATGCTTCTTCCTTTCTTTGCCCTTACGGGTATCCAACCTTAGAGCAACTTTATGACATCTTTGGTGTCATCCTTCCCGTGTACCCTTCCTTGGAAATCTTGTAGTACGTCCTTGTACCCTTTCCTTAATCCTACTTGTATCTTGTACAAGTTTTCTTCCTTGGGAAGGGTTTAGATACTGTTTGTTCCAAGATTTATTGACCTCTTTGTGCGAGGCTTACTTAATCCTCCTCATGGCTTGAGTGTGGTAACTAATCCATTTTTGGCCATTGATTTCTTTAAGGATTTACCTCATCCTTCTTTTCCAACGTTTAGCCTTTCCACTTCTCCCTTCTTCGTTGGGGTTTGAGTCCATGACTCGAGAGACAACTGTCTCAAGATAATTAGACGAAGTGAGTAGTAGGGACGAGTCAGTTAATGGGTATCATTATCAATAAGGGTGTGGCATAACAGCATTCGTCTTCTCACGTATGAGCGAGTAGGCCCAAATTCTTGGTTTATTGCACTTACGCCCCTAAAGTTCATTTTTTTCTTGACTTTAGGTCCCTAATGCTAACTTTTCACCCAAATCGAATCTCAAGGCTTCCAATATCCTCTTTGGATCTTCAATTTACTTAAAAGTATGTAAGGGGGTAAAGTTTTCCAGATTGCCATTTTGGTCCCTAATTTTGCAAAAATTACGGTTTTGCCCTTACTTTCCAAAAATAGCCAATTGACCCCAAATATTTTGAAAATTAACCAATTGGTCCCCCAACATCTTTCTTATTTCCAATTGGCCTTCAATTTTGAGAAATTGTATGGAGGTCCCTCAATTTTTTGAAATCCCCAATTTCTATCCCCTTTACTCACCGAATTTGATTTCTTCAAATTGGTTGTTCAATTGGGGTTAATTGCTCCAATTGATGGCATGGATCAGTTTCTACACTCCCATATGTTCAGTTTGAGTCTGACACTTCGTATGGAGCTCCTATACGATCAATTGGGGTTAATTGCTCCGTTTGACTTTCCCCGGTTCTAAGTAACCTGACCACACCTTCTTTGGCAAAGAAATGACCCTATATCGGAGCTCTGGTTCAAGCTTCACCGAAAAACTAAGCAGCTGACAGAGAGTGAGGTTTTCAGGTGTGGAGAGGATGAATGGAGAGGGGCTCTTTATATAGGGAGCTCGGGGACTCATCGGTCATCCGTTTGGCACCTTTATAACAGTTATTGATGACTTAAAACGTACGAATGGAAACGTTTCTTCATCACCGGCGCTGCTTCAATTTTTTGGCGAGTGAACAGTGATGTCATCTAAAGGAAGAAGACGACATTGTTCCGAACTGGACCAGACCGGTCCGAACTAGGTTCAAAGCTTAAACGAGTCGGTTCACCCCCAATTCGACCGAATTTTTCAAATCTCAAAATTTCTAAATTTATCTAAAATCATATTCTATCTAATATTGGTCTCAAATCTCAAATTTGAATTTTTTTATACCACCTAGAAAAATGAATTTAGCATCCGGTTCAATAGTGGTTCAAACCGGTTCATTCCAATTTGGATCCAATTCATGTGAATTGGAGATGAAAACCAAACCGGTTTAGGTGAACCGGATTGAACCGGTTTGGACCGATTTGAACCACAATTAAACCGGATTCTAAATTCATTTTTCTAGGTGGCTTAAAAAATTAAAATTTGAGATTTGAGGCCAACATTAGATAGATAATAAATTTAGATGAATTAAGAAATTTTTAGATTTGAAAAACTCAGTCGAATGGGGGGGGGGGGGGGGGGGGTGAACCGACCGGTTTAAGCTTTGAACCCGGTTCGGAATAATGTCATCTTCTTCCTTCAAATGATAGTATTGTTCACTCGCCAGAAAATTACGCAGCGCCGAAAAACCTGAAAAGTCTCTGGCCAGGGAGTTTCAGACAATGAATGACTGCCATTAAGGCGCCAATCAGACAGCCAAGAAGTCCCCGAGCTTCCTATATAAAGACCCCCTCCCCATTCATCCACTCTACACTTGAAAACTTCATTCTCTCTCAATTGCTCCTTTTTTCGGTGAAGCTTGAACCAAAGATCTGACTTGGGCACTTTTTTTTAGCCAAACAAGGCGAGGTCAAATTCTTTAGAACCGGGGAGAAGTCAGCTACACGCTTGTAGTCTCCATTTGCTCCGAGGATTGCCGGAGAAGCGTCGGCGTGATGGAATAGTGAAGCAGCTCTGGCGGACTAAAGCTACCCTGTTTTGGCTGAGCTTAAATTGGCCAATTCAAGCCCTCCTCAAGCCAAACCAAGCCCTCCCACGACCGAATTAGGATTGAAAGGTAAGCCAACTCGGCTCCCCTCTGCAATTTCTGAACGATGCTAGATAGAGAACTGTCATAATTTCGATGATGAAATTCTAACACAATTTGACATCAATTGATACAATTCTTGATTCTAGGATGAACCTCAGGATGAGAGCTATCTGCCCAGATAGAAAGCTCAGACCGCCACACCTACATCGGTTAGAAAATAAAGCATTCTCTCTCTACAGTTTATTTTTCGGCGAAGCTCCGTTTAAGCTTGTCTGGCGTTAAAACTTATGATTCAAAGTGCTATGGAATTGTATGAACATGTAGAAACCTAATTTCAACTTCAATTTCAACAATTAGAAGTTTTTGATTGGTTAATTTGAAGTAATCAAATTCGCATGTGTTCAGGAGTTAAAATTATGGGAAAAATTGGGGATTTTTGAAATTCGAAGGACCAAAAAGTAATTTTATAAAATTGAGGGTCAATTGGGCATGCTAAGAATGTTAGAGGGCTAATTGAGGAATTACAGAATTTTTGGGGTAAAATTTACCATTTTTGTAAAGGAAGGGCAAAATGGTAATTTTTGAAAAGTTGGGGGACCAAATTGGAAATTTGGGAAATTAAACCCCTCTTTGTGAAATTGAATAAATTCAGGTCCAAAGGGGAATTTTAAAAGTTTTGGAACTCAATTTGAGGAAAAACCGGCATTAGGGACTTAAAGTTAAAGAAAAATAACTTTAGGTACCTAATTGCAAATAAATAAAAGTTTGGTTTTCCTATTCATTTGGAATGAATGAAGGCTATTAGGCCGAGTGATAATGAACTGAGATGTTCATATCGAGATGAACCGAGATGTTCGTAAACAAACATGAGATATGTGCCCTAAAATTTTAATAAATGAATTGTTTGGCTATGATGCCAAAACAGGACTGATATATTCAATCAACTAGTGGCAGTGCAACATGACAGGTCTCCGGACTAGTTAAGACAAACAGGTGCATGTTGAGTTGAAGGTCAGGGCCATTGGATCAATGGCACCACATATTATATGGCATAATGTGAAAATACTGATTGTGCATGCACTGTGATTACGGGACCACCAAGACACCCAAGAGGGGGTAGTGATGCGTCCTAAGGGCCCTAGACAACCTGGTAGGTATAAGGGCAGTTCGTCATACCAGGTGACCATGCAAAATTTGGAGTTGCATCAAGCGCATGAGACTGGGGTGGGGACAAGATGAGGTCTCTATCCTCATACAAACATGAGTAATCGTTACGGGATTGAGGGTCGGATGTCATGAACATCCACTTATTCTCAGGGTCGAAGTGGACATGCTTCTACCTAGGTGGCCGGTATAGTCGCTCCGATGCCACAAGTGGATTTAGTGGATGTACTGGCTTGCGAATGTGTATATGAATTTTATGATGAATGAAGTGTGTTGGTTGATGATACACCGTGATTAATAAGAAGTGGTGGTAAAAATCGAGATTTGAAATGAAAGAATTTTTGAAAGAAAGGAGTCTGGCACAATCCAATACAATCCTTTTTTTTTCTTAAAAGTTTAAAATTTTGAAAACCCATTCACTAAGTGGTCATTCTCACCCCCTTCCTTATATCCCTTTCAGGAATTTCGGAAAGCCTACCCTTAAAGGCCATCCACTAAGACGCATGTGAGATGGGTATGATAGATTTAGAGTTTTATGTAGTTTTGGTTTATGTTATTCCAGGAAAGGTGTAGGTTTAAAGGATGCCTTACTCTTTACGGTTTATATTAAGGGGAAAATCTTTAATAAACTGGGAGAGTGGCAGGTTGATCATGGGGATCCGACCAAATCGGGTTGGGGCATGACAACTTGAGTGGTATCAGAGCCTGTTTCCTCGAATACATGATCAAGGTTACTAAATATAGTAACAAATAGGATTTATCTTAAAATTTTCAGATGGCTCCTAGGAGAGGAACCAAGAAAACTAGGTATTACTCTACTCAACACCCTATTATCATAGGAAGACAACCCTAGAAGCTTCGTAATGCTCGAGACATAGTAGAAGCCCAAAGGACCAAATGGGGAAGTATCTAATACCACTAAGTTGTATGGTGCCAGGACATGTTAGGATCACCATTCTGTGTACAAAGGGAGCCAAGCCTAAGGCTAGGGTTGCCAGTATGAACGTATAACCTTACCTAGGAGGATGCTTATCAAGAATTCTGTAACTCCCTATTTTATTTTTTGACCATTTTTTTGTAAATAGGGCTAAAAACCCCAACGTATTGTACTTCTCTATTAATAAAGTACTCGAAATTCCTAAAATCCTATCTCTCGATGAAGTGGTCTTGCTAGGAAGATGGTCCCAAGAATAGTAAACAAACAAACAAACCCCCTTCACCATAAAAAAAATTAGGGAGATTCCTAATCTCAGTTAAGGAAGCTGAATCAGGGAATTAAGAAATATAGGAGGACTCCCTAGAGTGACCATTTGACAAAGAAGACTTAACAAGAAAACTCTCAAGGTGTTCACACTCAAGGAAGACGAGGCACCAAACAACTAGTAAACCCTAGAAAGGCCCCATAACACTCGAAGGAAAGGAGAAACTACACGGTCCACACAAGGGAATAACCTATTATAAGTGTGAACAATGGGGACACTACGTGTAGAAGTACCCAACCCTACTAAGGACAAGTACTGAACTTGTCATAAGTGTAAGGGAATAGGATAGGTAAAGAAGGATTGTTCCACGTCTCATAGATTTGGGGCAATGCCTCCTCAAAGGTCACGAAAGACATGACAGACTGGTGATTAAAACCATGGAACAGGTTAAGTAACAGTTCACAAAGTGGTCAAGAAATGATGAGGTAAAAACCAAATTTAAACTTCTTAAGAAGGTCAAGCTGAGAAGGATACCACAAAGATGGAGGTAAGAATGTATACCTAGAACCCCCTCATAAGGGGCAAACACAAAAAAACGTCATCCGGAAACTCTAGGGGTATGACACAGTAAGAGTGAAGAGGAGAAGAAATACACTATGAAAGAAAACTTTGGAGGGATGTATATGACTAAGTGCCCTTGAAGGAATCATTGATGGGCGGATGAACATAATGTGGAGCGCAAGTAACCAACCCTTAATCAGGAAACTTTTCAAAGGAAGGAGCTATCATGATGGCCCAAGTGTGACCTGTTTGGAGAGAGCAGAAGAACCAATGGCATGATCAAAGAGAATAAACAAAACCCTAAGAAAGGCAGGGAAGTAGTAAATACTACACGATATGAAGGCCAATAGGATGGGCATGAAGGATGAGTGATATAGCTACCCAAACAATTAGACAAGAAAAATAGTAAGAAGGAGATAGTTAAAGAAGTGGACTTCGAGAGAACCATGGATTTAAACCGTGGCAAAGAAGGGAGAAGTGAAAAAGGCCAAAACATTGGAAAAGAAGGACAAAGGAAACCCTTAAAGAAAATAATGGCCAAAATTGGATTTATAATTTAAAATTCTTGAGACGGTTAAGTGAGCCTAATAAAGGACGATCAAGAGATTTTGAAACAAGAATTATGTGAGCCCTCCTTAAAAGGAAATAAGTTAACGGGTAAATAGGAAGTTAGCATCAAAAGGTGCTGTGACAAGTAAGAATGAGTGGACTACCCATACTAAGGTAATAAAGGAAAGAACGTCTGAGACACATTGAGAAAGTAAGCTCTCTAAATAAGATGTGGCTAAGGAGGAATAATCACAATTGTTAAGACGAGTCATAGTCCACACGCGCGTATGAAACCTAAAGAGTGGACGATTGAGCATAGTGTGGAATGCATGGAATAAAACCAATAATCAGAATTATCCCAAGTAAGGAATAAGGGATGAAACATATGTTATGGATAGAGAAGGATCCAAAGCAGACAATTGCCCTAACATAGATAGGGGTGCAAAGAAAGGGAGAAAGAACCCTACAAGGAATGATAAGGAGGTTGAGCATGTAACTTCTAAGATGGAAATCTCTATTGTGAGGGACATAGTAAAGAACGAAACCAGAAAAAGGGAACCCTCCCAAGCAAAGGAATCGACACAGAGATCAAAAGCGATTATTGTAAGAATGAAGAATAATGAAATGATTATGAGTAAGTAAAAGTGGATTAATGAATAAGGAAAAATCCTTAGATAAAGAAGGCTAAGGACTTAAGAAGGAAGGAATCCCAGCTTGTTGGTAAATTATATGAAAACCCAATCATTGGAACCATAAATACTCAATAAGGAAGTTGAGAAAGGATGAGTGGGTAAGGAAAACCGATACAGTGTGTAAGTTGATTTGATAACGGTGAAGGTAGTCGAGGAATACTATCGGAAGAAAAGAGGGATGAAGTTATACAATCCCTGAGTGGTTGGAAAATTGGGAATAACCCTAAAGGAGGTGTTCTGGAAAGCTAATGGACATAAAGGCAATATCTAGAAAATGTCAAGCTGTAAGGGGCACAAACCCAACATCCCTGAGAAAATTATGACTCAAATTAAGGAAGAGTCAGTTAGTAAGCATGAGAAGGTCATACATAAAATTTGGACTGAAATTGTAATGAACAATTGACGAAGGAAGAGTTGAAATAGGATGAAAAGGTGATAATAAGGAAACCCGTGAAAATAGGTATGCATTGTTCTAAAGGACATCGAGCTAAGGATTTCAACGACCAAGAGGTTAGCTAGACATGGGAAAGGTTAGGTATCTTGGAATTCCCAATTTTGAGTACGTGACCTCAATGGGAAAAATGCTACTCTAAATAAAGAAAGATGTGAATCTAAGGATATACCCTTAAGTAACATATGTCTAGGTATGATAAACTCCATGGAGGGAGCAAATAATATAAAGGAAAAGAAATTTCTTCAGTGAATGATGTAAAAAGGGTTAATTAAAAGAACAAGATGAGAGTTTGCATGTTAAGCAAATACCAAATGGACATCAAAGGAATTGGTTCCACATGCAAGGTTGATAATTAAGTTTTGGGCACAAAACATCTAGAAGGAGGGGAGAGTTGTAAACCCCACCCTTTTGAGTTAAGGAAAATTAAGAAAAGAACCGATCAAACCGAGTAAGAAAAACCGAACCAGTTCACAAACCCGATCATTTAGGAACATGCCATTTGAAAATTTACAACTCCCGGGTGATCCAAAGGGTTCATAAAACCTTGGAAAAGAACTTTAGGAAAAATTGGAAGAGAAAAACCAGACAAGTTTCGATGAACCAGATCTAAATAGATTGAACCAATTTATGAACTAAGTTGGTTAATAAATTGGAACCGATAGAGAAAGGGAAAACCGGGAAATTTAGTGATCCCAAGTTACCCAAAGAGTCCCAAAAGTCATGGAAATGGACTTAAGAATGAATTGGAGATGAAAACCAAACCGGTTCAAGTGAACCGGATCCGAACCTGATTGAACAGATTTGAACAGATTTGAACCACTATTGAACTAGATTCTAAGTTCATTTTTCTAGGTGGCTTAAAAATTCAAATTTGAGATTTGAGGCCACCATTGGATAGAAAATGAATTTAGATAAGTTTATAAATTTTTAGATTTGAAAAATTCAGTCAAATGGGGGGGTGGACCAACCGATTTAAGCTTTGAATCCTGTTCGGAATAGTGTCATCTTCTTCCTTAAGATGACAGCATTATTCACTCATCGAAAAATTGTGCAATGCTGGCGAAGCTGAAAAGTCTCAGGCCAGGGAGTTTCAGACAAAGAATGACTACCGTTAAAGTGCCAATTGGACGACCAAGAAGTCCTCGAGCTTCCTATATAAAGACCTCCTCCCCATTCATCCTCTATACACTTGAAAACTCTATTCTCTCTCAACTGCTCCATTTTCCAGTGAAACTCGAACCAGAGCTCCGACTTGGGCTCTTTTCTGAGCCAAACAAGGAGAGGTCAAGTTCTTTAGATCTAGGGAGAAGTCAGCTACACGCCTATTGTCTCCGTTTGCTCCGAGGGTCGTCAGAGAAACACCGGCGTGATGGAACAATGAAGCAGCTCCGGCGGACCGAAGCTGTCCTATTTAGACCAAGCTGAAATCATCCAATTCAAGCCCTCCTCAAGCCAAATAAAGCCCTTCCAACACTTGCTTAGCCCTCCCATAGCCGAATTAGGATTGAAAGGTAATCCAATTCGGTTCTCCTCTACAATTTTCGACCGGTGCTAAAAAGAGAATCGACAAAATTTTGATGATCAAATTCTAACTCAATTCGGCATCAATTGATGTAATTCATGATTCTAGGATGAACCTAAGGACGAGAGCTATATGCCCAGATTGAAAGGTCAAATCATCGTGACCTCGATGGTGAGTAATTGAAGCTTTCTCTCTCTAAAGTCTGTTTGCCGGTGAAGCTCCATTTGAGCTCGTTCCGGCATCAAAACTTGTGATTCAAAGTGCTATCGAATCATATGAAGATGTAGGAACTCAATTTTCACTTCAATTTCAAAAATCAAAAGTGTTTAATCAGTCAATTTGATGAAATGAAATTCGGCTGTGTTAGGGAGTTAAAATTGGGGGAAAATTTGGAGAAATTGGGGATTTTCAAAAATTCAAATGACCAAAATACAATTTTATGAAATTGAGGGTCAATTGGGCATGATAAGAATATTAGAGGGCCAACTAAGTAATTTTAGAATTTTTGGGGCAAATCTTACCATTTTTGTAAAGGAAGGGCAAAATGGTAATTTTGTAAATTTTGGGGGCCAAATTGGGAATTTGGGAAACTTGAGCCCCATTTTATGAAATAGAGTAAATTGAGATCCCAAGAGGAATTTTCAAAGTTTTGGGACTCAATTTGAGGAAAAACCGGCATTAGGGACTTAAAGTTATATGAAAACTAACTTTAGGGACCAAAATGCGAATAATGGAAAAGTTGGTTTTTCTCATTCATTTGGAATGAATGAGGGCTATTAGGCCAAAGAGTAATGAATAACCATGTTCATTTCATCTAGGAAAATGAGACATCGGGAATGCCAGCTAAAGTTAACCTTGCTAGGAAAGGAAATCGACTAAGTGGAATTTCACTGCACGATTGGGTGAGTGGGCTAATTTACACTTCATACCTGGTTGGGTTGATAAGCACCTCAGAAATGAAAGCCCACTTCCAAATGGTATTTTAACCATCATACCTGAGAGGAGTGATGTGCAAATTACGCAGAAAAACTACTTATCGGTTGTAAGTAGATCATACTCGGTTGGTATGATAAACTTCCTAAAAGGAATGAGAAAACCCGCTTATCGGTTATAAGAGGAGATGACCTTACACCCGGTTGGTGTGATGAATAGATTAAAAGATTATTTTGTCGGAAGTGCTCTCCCCTGATTGTGTGCCACTGCTAAAACTTTTTGAGAGATCTTCTTGACGGGAGCTTGAAATGCTAAGATAGGTCGGAGGCCTCGATTTTGGAACTGGTGGACTATTATCCTAGATTTTGAAAATCTCGTATAGTGGGCCTAAATCTAGTTGGCATGAGTAGGAGCTCGTAAACAAACATGAGTTATATGCCATAAAACTTTAGATAAATGAATTGTTTGACTATGGTACCAAGATAGGACCGTCATACTCAGTCAACTAGTGGCAATGCGACATGACAGGTCGACGGACCAGTCAAGACAAACAGTTGTAGGTTGAGTTAAGGGTCGGTGCCGTTGGACCAGTGGCACCACATATTATATGGCAAGATGTGAAAATACTGATTGTGGATCGTTGAAGAAGTGTCAGTGTAATCAAACAGTGAAGAAACTCTGGCGAACCTAAGCTGCTCTATTTTGGCCAAGCTAAAATTGGCCGAATTCAGCCATCTCGAGGCCAAACCAAGCTCTCCCAACACTCCATTACCATTAGACGACCTTAACTGGGCTAAAAGGTAAGCCAATTCAGCTCTCCTTAGTCGTGGCAGGTCAAAGTTAGAGAGAGAAATTGCAGAATTTCACTGACGAAATTCTCCCTCAATTCGAAGTCAATTGTTGAAATTATTTATCTTAGAAGATACCTCATGAAGAGAGCTATCTTCGCCAATAAATAGATTGGACCATTGCACCTCTAATGGTAAGCTTTCGAAGCTCTAAGTTCAGTTTTCTGACGAAGCTCCGTTTGAGTTCAATTCAGACTCAATTGACGCGATTCAAAGCTTAATTGAATTTTATGGAAGTGTAGGAACTGATCCATACCTTCAATTGGAGCAAATAACCCTAATTGAATGGTCAATTTGATGAAATAAAATTCGACCAGTTTAAAGGTGGAAAATTGAGGAAAATTTTGGGTGAAATTGGGGATTTCGTAAAATTGAGGGACCAAATTGCAATTTCCCATAATTGTGCTCCAATTGGCCATAGAGAAGATGTTGGAGGACCAATTGGTCAATTTTTGGAAATAATTGGGGTCAAATTGCCATTTTTATAAAGTAGGGGCAAATGGTAATTTTTGAAAAGTTGGGGACCAAATTGGAAATTTGGGAAAACTTGAACCCCTTAAATGATTTTGAGTTAATTGATGACCCAAAGTGAATTTTAGAAGTTTCGGAACTGAATTTGGGGAAAAGATAGCATTATGAACCTAAAGTTAAGGAAGAAGAACTTTAAGGACCTAAATGCAATTAACCAAAATTTTTTTGGCATTTCATTCGTACATGAAGAATGGAGGCTATTATGCTAGATATTAATAGATAAGAATGTCCAAATTTTGTAGGAACACGAGGGACTGGAACACCAGCAAAGATAAGCTACCGTGGAGGCAAAACCTGACTAAGAAGGAATACACTGCACTTATTGGTTGAGTGGGTTATTTCACATCATACCCGATTGGGATGATGAGCACATAGAAAATGAAAAACCACTACTATGTGGAATTTTAACATCACACCTGGTTGGAGTGATGTGAGAACTACACTAAAAAACTAATTATCAGTTGTAAGTAGATGATACCCGGTTGGTATGATGGACTTATTGGAAGGAAGAACAAAACTCGCTTTCCGATTATAAGCAGAGATGTTATCACACCCGGTTGGGGTGATGGATGAAAAATTTATTTTGTCAGAAGTGTTCTCCCCTAACTGTGTGCCAATGCTTAAAACTTTTGGGAGACCTTTTTGACGAGAGCTAGAATAGCTTAGATAGGCCAGAGACCTTGATTTTGGAACGTGTGGGCTAAAATGTCCGATTTTGGAAAATCACGTACAGTGCGCCCAAGGCCAATGGGCACAAGTAGGAGCTCGTAAACAAACATAATGATAAGCCATGAAAATTCTTAATGAATGATTGATGTGATTTGGCCATGGTACCAAGACAGGACCGATAAACTCGATGGATTGGCAGCGGTGCGACAAGACTAGGTCGACGGACCGGTCTAGACAAATAGCTGTAGGTCGAGTTGAGGGTCGGATCCGTTGGACCAGTGGCACCAAAGATAAATGGCTTTGTGGAAAACTTTTTGTTTGTGCATGCAATTGAGTTATAGGATTGACAAACTTTTTTGTTTGTGCATGCACTTGAGGTACTAAGATAGGACCGACAAACTCGATGGACTAGTGGCAGTACGACAAGACTAAGTCGACGGACCGGTCTACACAAATAGCTGCAGGTCGAGTTGAGGGTCGGGTCTATTGGACTAGTGGTTCCAAAGATAAATGACTTTGTGGAAAACTTTTTTTTTGTGCATGCACTTGAGGTATAGGACCATTAAGATGCCCAAGAGGGTAGTGATGCGTCCTAGGGGCTACTAGACAATATGGTGAAGATAACGATAGTTTTTTGTGCCAGCAGTCAGGGAAGCTCGATGTAGCTTCATGCACATGAGACTGGGGTGGGAACAGGATGAGGTTTATGTCCTCATATGGACACGAAGTATTTTTGGGTCTAAGGGTTGAGCATCGAAGATGTACAATCAGACTTCGGGTAGAAGTTAGGAACTTCTATTAGGGTGGATGGTAAAGACGCACCAATCCATAAGTTTGTATAGTCGGTGTAACTAAATGTCACAAATATGTGTGTAACCTTACTGATGAAGGGCGTGTGTTGTTTGTGAAATCCACCTAATATGGAAATGGGAAAGAGGTTTGAAAACCATGGAAAGGATTTGAGAATCCTTGGAAAGGAATTGGTAAACCTTGGAAAAAAGGTTTTGAAAACCAGAACTTGAGAAAAATAATGTTTTTAAAGGAAAAAAAGAGTTCGACACACTCCGATTAAAGTTGTTTTTGTGAAAACTCGCACCCAACACTCATTCACTGAGTGGTCGAACTCACCCCCTCCCTTTACCCCTTTTCAGGAAACCAAGGGAAACCATCCTTAAAGATTTGTTTGTAGCTGAACCTTAAGACAAGTGTAAACCTCGCCCTTTGGAGATATGGAAAACCGGGAAAAGAACTGGTCAACCCGAGTGAGAAAACCAAACCGGTTCACGAACCTTGACCACTAGAGAATAGGCAAATCAGGAAATTTACAACTCGTGTGTGACCCAAAGAGTCATAATAACCATGGAAAGGGACTTTAGGACAATTTGGGAAAGAAAACTAGACCGGTTTAGGTGAATCAGATCCAAACTGGATTGAACCGATTTGGACCAGTTTGAACCACTATTGAACTAGATACTAAATTAATTTTTCTAGGTGGTTTAGAAAATTCAAATTAGAGAATTGAGGCCACCATTGGATAGAGAATGAATTTATAAATCTTTAATTTTGAAAAAAGTTGGTTGAATTGGGCCTAAACCAGTCGGTTTAAGCGTTGAACCCAGTTCGAACCGGTCTAGTCCAGTTCAGAACAATGTCGTCTTCTTCCTTTAGATGACAACACTGTTCACTCGTCGGAAAATTGAACAGCGCTGACAGAAAGGAAACATTTCCTTTCAAGACATTTTAAGCCATCAATGACTGTTATTAAGGTGCCAAACGGATGACCAGAGAGTCCCCGAGCTTCCTATATAAAGAGCCTCTCTCTATTCATCCTCCACACACCTGAAAATTTTACTCTCTCTCAGCTACTCAGTTTTCCGATGAAGCTCGAACCAGAGCTCTGACATAGGGGTTTTTCTAAGCCAAAGAAGGCATGGTCGGGTTCTATAGACTTGGGGGAAAGTCAGCTACCCGACGGTAGTCTTTAATTGCTTCGAGGATTGTCGGAGAAACCTTGATGTGATCGAACAGTGAAGTAGCTACGACGAATCGAAGCTACTATATTTTTGTCAAGTTGAAATTGGCCGATTTGAGCCCTCCTCAAGCCAAACCAAGCTCTCCCAACACTCCTTTAGCCCTCATATGACCGACTTATAGCAGAAAGGTAAGCCAATTTGGCTATACTTTTTAATTTCCAATTATTGTTAGAGAGAGAATCAACGAATTTTCACTGATCAAATTCTCCATTAATTCAACATAAATTGATGTGATTCTTGATCCTAGGAGTAACCTCAGGAAAAGAGCTATCTACCCAGATTGAAAGCTCGGGTTGCTGCGCCTAACAGTAAGCTTTCAAAGCTTTCTCTCTCTAAGTCTAATTTTTCGGGAAAGCTCCATTTGAGCTTGTTCTAATGTCAATTCATGCAATTCAAAGTGCAATTGAATCATATGGATGTATAGGAACTCAATTTTATCTCCAATTTCAACAATTAACCTTGATTGATCGGTCAATTCGGTAAAATCAAATTCAACCAGTTTGAAAGGGGGAAATTGGGGATTTTGAAAATTTGAGGAACTAAAGTACAATTTTCCAAGGCCAATTGGCCATGAAAAAGATATTGGAGGAGCAATTGGTCAATTTTTGGAATTTTTGGGGTCAAATTTGCCATTTTTGTAAAGTAGGGGTAAAATGGTAATTTTTGAAAAGTTGGGGACCAAATTGGAAATTTGGAAATAAATTGAGGTCCTAAAGTGAATTTTAGAAATTTCGGGACTCAATTTGGGGGAAAACTAGCATTAGGGACCTAAAGTCAAAGAAAAAGAAATTTAGGGGACCTAAATGCAAATAATTAAAAGTTTAGGCATTTTATTCTATTAGGCCAAATATTTATAAACAAGTATGTTCATATCGTGTACGGACACGAAGTATTAGGAAGGACAGTAAGGATAAGCTCGCGTTAGGAAAAGAGCTGGTTAAAAAGAAAGATACACTACGAATATCGGATGAGTGAGAATTTTCACATTATACCCGGTTGGGATGATGAGTACCTTGAAAATGAAAACCCACTATTATGTGAAATTTTAACATCACACCTGATTGGGGTGATGTAAACCCCGCCCTTTTGAATTAAGGATAACCGGGAAAAGAACTGGTCAAATCGAGTAAAAAAAACTGAACCGGTCCACAAAGCCGATCATTTGGGAATGCGCAATTTTGGAAATTTACAACTCCCGAGTGATCCAAATGGTTCATAAAACCTTGGAAAAGAACCTTAGAATAAATTGGAAGAGAAAAACAGACCGGTTTATATGAACCAAATCCAACTAGATTAAACCGGTTTATGAACTGAGTCGGTTCATGAACCGTAATCGATAGAGAAAGGGCAAACTAGGAAATTTATGTATCCTGAGTGACCCAAAGAGTCCCAAAAGTCATGGATATGGACATGAGAATGAATTGGAGATGAAAACCAAACCGGTTAAGGTGAACCGGATTGAACCGATTTGGACTGATTTGAACCACTATTGAACCAGATTTTAAATTCATTTTTCTAGGTGGCTTAAAAAATTCAAATTTGAGATTTGAGGCCACCATTAGATAGATAATAAATTTAGATGAATTAAGAAATTTTTAGATTTGAAAAACTCAGTCGAATAGGGGGTGAACCGGCCGGTTTAAGCTTTGAACCCGATTCGGAACAATGTCATCTTCTTCGTTCAGATGATAGTACTGTTCACTCACCAGAAAATCACGCAGCGCCGATGAAGCTGAAAAGTCTCTAGCCAGGGAGTTTTAGACAATGAATGACCACCATTAAGGTGCCAATTGGACAACCAAGAAGTCCCCGAGCATCCTATATAAAGACCCCCTGCCCATTCATCCTCTCTCTCAACTGCTCCATTTTTCCGGTGAAGCTCTAACTAGAGCTCTGACTTGGGCACTTTTTTGAGCCAAACAAGGTGAGGTCGGATTCTTTAGAACTTAGGAGAAGTCAACTACATGCTTGTAGTTTCAGTTTGCTCTGAGGGTCACTGGAAAAGCGCCAGCGTGATGGAATAGTGAAGCAGCTCCGGCGGACTGAAGCTGCCCTATTTTGGCTGAGCTGAAATCGACCAATTCAAGCCCTCCTCAGGCCAAACCAAGCCCTCCCACGACTGAATTTGAGGAAAAATCAGCATTAGGGACTTAAAGTTAATGAAAAATAACTTTAGGGACCTAATTGCAAATAAATAAAAGTTTGGTTTTCCCATTCATTTGTAATGAATGAAGGCTATTAGGCTGAGCGATAATGAACCGAGATGTTCATAAACAAACATGAGATATGTGCCATAAAATTTTAATAAATGAATTGTTTGGCTATGATACCAAGACAGGACTGATATATTCAATCAACTAGTGGCAGTGCAACATGACAGGTCTCCGGACTAGTTAAGACAAACAGTCGCATGTTGAGTTGAAGGTCGGGGCCATTGGATCAATGGCACCACATATTATATGGCATAATGTGAAAATACTGATTGTGCATGCACTGTGATTACGGAACCATCAAGACACCTAAGAGGGGGTAGTGATGCGTCCTAAGGGCCTTGGACGACCTGGTAGGTATAAGGGCAGTTCGTCATACCAGGTGACCATGCAAAATTTGGAGTTGCATCAAGCGCATGAGACTGGGGTGAGGGCAAGATGAGGTCTCTATCCTCATACAAACATGAGTAATCGTTACGGGATTGAGGGTCGGATGTCATGAACATCCACTCATTCTCAGGGTCGAAGTGGACATGCTTCTACCTAGGTGGCCGGTATAGTCGCTCCGATGCCACAAGTGGATTCAGTGGACGTACTGGCCTGCGAATGTGTGTTTGACTTTTATGACAAAAGAAGTGTGTTGCGTGATGATAAACCGTGATTAATAAGAAGTGGTGGTAAAAATCGAGATTTGAAATAAAAGAATTTTTGAAAGAAAGGAGTCTGGCACACTCCAATACAATTCTTTTTTTCCTGAAAGTTTAAAATTTTGAAAACCCATTCACTGAGTCGTTGTACTCACCCCTCCCATATATCCCTTCCAAGAAATTTCGAAAAGCCTACCCTTAAAGACCATCAACTAAGACGCCTGTGAGACATGTATGATAAATTTAAAATATTATACAGTTTTGATTTATGTTATTCCAGGAAAAGGTGTAGGTTTAAAGGATGCCTTACTCTTTACGGTTTATAATAAGGGGAAACCCTTTAATAAACTGGGAGAGTGGCGGGTTGATCACGGGGTCTGACTAAACCGGTTTGGGGCATGACAACTTGAGTGGTATAAGAGCCTGTTTTCTCAAAAACATAATCAAGACTAGAAAATATAGTAACTAATAGGATTTATCCTAAAATTTACAGATGGATCCCTGGAGAGGAACCAAGAAAACTAGGAATGGCTCTACTCAACACCCTTTCCTCATCGGAAGACATCCCTAGAAGCTTCCCAAATGCCTGATGTATGGCATGAATCTCCAAAGACCAAATGGGGAAGTATCCCGGATAATGGTGCTAGGATATATTGAGGGTACGACTCTAAGTATAAAGGAAGCCAAGCGTGAAGCTATAAATTCTAGCAAAGGGTGTATAACCTTACCTAGGAGGATGATTATCAAGAACCTCATAGCTACCTATTTATTTTGTGACCACTTTCTGTATTAGGGCTAAAACCCCCAACATACTATACTCCTCGATTAATAAAGTACTAAAAATTCCTAAAATCCTATCTCTCGATAAAGTGATCTTGCTAGGTGGTCCCAAGAATAATAAACAAACAAACCCCTTCACCATTAAAATTAGGGAGAATCCCATCCCAGTTAAGTAAGCTGAATGAGGGAATCAAGGAATATAGGAGGACTCCTAGTGTGACCATTTGGCAAAGAATACTTAACAAGAAAACTCTCAAGGTGATCACACTCAAAGATGGCAAAGCACCAAACTACCAGTAAACACTAGAAAGGCCCCACAATACTCAAAGGAAAGGAGGAACCACAACAGTCCATACAAGGGAATAACCTATTAAAAGTGTGAATAATAGCTACATGAAGAAGTACCCAACCCTACTAAGGACAAGTACCAAACCTGTCATAAGTGCAAGGGAATAGGACAGGTAAATAAGGACTATTCCACACCTCATAGATTTAGGACAATACCTCCTCAAAGATCATGAAAGACAGGAAGGACTGGTGACCAAAACCATGGAGCAGGTTAAGTAAGCAGTTCACAAAGAGGTCAAGAAATGACGATGTAAAAAAAACCAAATTTAAACTTCTCTTAAGAAGGTCAAGCCAAGAAGGATACCACAAGAATGGAGGTAAGAAATTATACCTAGAACCCTCTCATAAGGGGAAAACATGGAAAAATGTTCTCCGAAAACTCTATGGGTATGACACAGTAAGAGTGAAGAGGAGAAGAAATACACTATGAAAGTAAACTTTGGAGGGATGTATACGACTAAGTACCCTTGAAGGAATCATTGATGGGCAGATGGACTAATGTGGAGTGCAAGGAACCAACCCTTAATTAGGAAACGTTTCAAAGGAAGGAGGTATTATGATGGCCTAGTGTGACCTATTTGGAGAGAGTAGAGGAACCAAATAATAATTCCAAGAGAACCAAGTAGAAAGAAGAAACTAGTAGCAATGGGATGCTCAAAGAGAATAAACAAAACCCTAGGAAAGGTTGAGATGTAGTAAAGACTACACTCTATGAAGGACAACAGGATGGGAATGAAGGACAAGTGATATACATGCCCAGACGATTGGACCAGAAAAATAGTGAGGAGGAGGCAGTTAAAGAACTGGTTTTTGAGAGAACCATGGATTTAAACCACGACAAAGAAGGGAGAAACGAAAAAGCCAAAACATTGGAAAAGAAGAACGAAGGAAAATCCTTAAAGAAATCAATGGCCAAAATTGGATTGATAATTTAAAAGTTTTGAGATGGTTAAGTGAGCCTCACGAAGGACAATCAAGAAATTTCAAAACAAGGAGGATGTGAACCCTCTTTAAAAGGAAATAAGTTAACGAGTAAATAGGAAGTTAGCATAAAAAGATGCTGTGATAAGTAAGAATGAGTGGACTACCCACACTAATGTCATAAAGGAAAGAACGACGAGAAACATTGGGAAAGTAAGCCCTCCAAAAGATGTGGCTAAGGAGGAATAACCACAATTGGTAAGACGGGTCATAGTCCACACGTGCGTATGAAGCCTAAAGAGTGGACGACTGAACATAGTGTGGAATGCACAGAATAAAACCAATAATCGAAAGTATCCCAAGTAAGGAATTAGGGATGAAACAGAAGTTGTGGATAGAGAAGGATCGAAAGCACATAATTTCCCTAACATAGATAGGGGTGCAAGAATCCTACAAGGAATGATAAGAAGATTGAACATGTAACTCCTAAGATGAAAATCTTTATTGTGAGGGACATTGTAGAGAACGAAATTGGAAGAAGGGAACCTTCCCAAGTAAAGGAATCAACACATAAATAAAAAAAGATTATTGTAAGAACGAAGAATCATGAAATGATCACGAGTAAGTAAAAGTGGATTAAGGAAAAAGGAAAAAAAATCATTGAATAAAGAATGCCAAGGACTTAAGAAGGAAGGAATTACAGCTTGTCAGTTAATTATTGGAAAACCCAATCATTGGAACCAGAAAGACTCAATAAGGAAGTTGAGAAAGGACGAATGGGTAAGGATAATCAACACAGTTGTGTAAGTTGATTGGATAACGGTGAAGGTAGTCGAGGAACACTACCAGAAGAAAAGAGGGATGAAGTTATACAATCCTTGAGATGTTGGAAAATTGGGAATAAACTTAATGGAGGTGTTCTAGAAATATAATGGACATAGAGACAAGGTCTAGAAAATGTAATCTAGTAAGGGGTCATGTAAACCCAATAGTCCCAAAGAAAAAATATAACCCAAAATAAGGAAGAGTCAATTAGCAAGCATGACAATGTCAAACATACAAATTTGGACTGAAATTGTAATGAATAACGGACAAAGGAAGAGTCAAAATAGGATGAAAAAGTGATAACAATGAAACCCATGAAAACATGTATGTAATGTTGCAACTACGGTAGATCGAAGCTACCCTGTTTCGGCTGAGCTAAAATCAACTGAATTCAGCCCTCCTTCGGCCAAACCAAGCTCTCCCAACACCCCCCACATCCCTCATACGACCTCAACGAAGTTGAAAGGTCAATTGTAGGAATTCTTGATCCTAAAAGGTACTTTAAGAAGAAAGCTACCTTTCCCAATACAGAGCTCGGACCGTCGCACCTCCGATGGGACAAGTGTGATCGGAATGCCAACAAGAGAAAGCTCACGTTAACTTGGAAAACCAACCAAGTATGAACACGTCACAGTTAATGAGTGAGTGGGAATTTTCACATCAAACCTGGTTGGGATGATGAGTACCTCAGAAATGAAAACCCACCATTATGTGGAATTTTAACATCACACCTGGTTGGAGTGATGTGAGAAACACGCTGAAAAACTACTTACTGGTTGTAAGTAGATCATACCCAGTTGGTATGATGAACTTCCTGGAAGGAAGTAGAAAACCCGCTTATCGGTTATGAACGGAGATGTCCTTACACCCGGTTGGTGTGATGGACAGATGAAAAGTTATTTTTGTTAGAAGTGCTCTCCCATAACTGTGTGCCAATGCTTAAAGATTTTGGGAGACCTTGACGTGAACTTGAATAGCTCAGATAGGCCAAATGCCTCGATTTTGGAACTTGGAGGCTAAAATGCCTAGTTTTAAAAATCATGTATAGTGGGCCCAAGGCTAGTTGGCATGAGCAGGAGCTCATAAATAAACATGATGATAAGCCATGAAAATTTTAATGAATAGATGTGATTTGTACATGGTACCAAAACAGAACTGACATACTCGATGGACTGATGGTAGTGCGAGAGGACTAGGTTGGCAGACTGGTTTAGACAAATAGTTGCATGTCAAGTTGAGGGTCGGGGCTATTGGACCAGTGGCACCAAAGATAAATGGCTTTATGGAAAACTTTGTTTGTGCATGCACTTGAGGTTCAGGACCATCAAGACACCTAAGAGGGGTAGTGATTCATCCTAGGGGCTACTAGATGACATGGTGAAGATAAGGGCAGTTTGTCGTGCCAGCAGTTAGGGAAGCTCGACGTAGCTTCATGCACATGAGACTGGGGTGGGGTCGGGTTGAGGTCTCTATCCTTATATAGACACGAAGTATTTTGGGTATGAGGGTTGAACATTAGAGATGTTCACTCAGACTCTAGGTAGAAGTCAGGGACTTCTATTAGGGTGGATGGTAAAGATGCTCAAATCCACAAGTGGGTGTAGTCAGCGTAACTACATCTCGCGAATATGTGTGTGTACCCTTCCTGATGAAGGGAATGTGTTGTTTGTGAAACACACCTAATATGGAATTGGGAAAGAGGTTATGAAAACCGTGGAAAGGATTTGAGAATCCTTGGAAATGAATTGGTAAAACCTTGGAATAACATTTAGAAAAGAAATTAAATTCCTTTTGGAAGGAAATCACACCCTTGGCATGGTAAATGTTTTGAAAACCAAACTTTGAGGAAAAATATTCTTCTTAAAAAAATGATAAATTTTGTGTGGCTATTTTTAAAACTCACTCCCAACACCCGCTCATTAAGTTGTAGACTCACCCCCTCCCTTTTACCCCTTTCAAGTATACAAGGGAAAAACCAAACATAAGGACCTCCCTGTATGGAAACTATAAAGATAGGTATGTCTGCTTTTAATTTTGTATAATGTTATTCCAGTAAATATAGGAAAAAGAACGCATTACTCCTCGTGGTTTATAAAAGGACGAAACCCTTCATGAACCAAAGGGAGTGGGGAGTTGCTCTCGGGGATCTGACCAAACTGGGTCAAGGCGTGACATTATACAAAACTGAATATCTTAAAACTGCCATACCTGTCTTATAGGAGGTCTTTAAGATTGGTCTTCCTTTAATAACCTAAAAAGGGGTAAAGGGAGGGGTTGAGTTCAACAACTCAGTGAATGGGTGTTGGGTGAGAGTTTACACAAGAACAACTTTAACCGGAGTGTGCCAAACTCCTTATTTCCTTTAAAAACATTATTTACTCAAGTTCTAGTTTTCAAAACCTTTTTCCAAGGTTTACCAATTCTTTTCTAAGGTTTTCAAAACCACTTTTCTCGCTTCCATATTAGGTGTGTTTCACAAACAAAACATGCCCTTTGTTAGGAAGGGTACACATACATTCGCGAGATGCAGTTATGCCGATTATAGTCAATTGTGGATTGGAACATCTTTACCATCCACCCTAATAGAAGTCCCTGACTTCTACCTGGAGTCTGAGTGAACGTCTCCGGCATCCTACCCTTAGACCCAAAATACTTCGTGTCCATATGAGGACGGAGACCTCATCCCGTCCCTACCCCAATCTCATGTGCATTTAGCTATGTCGAGCTTCCCTAACTACTGGCATGACAAGCTGCCCGTATCTCCACCATATCATCCAATAGCCCCTAGGACGCCTCACTACCCCTCTTGGGTGTCTTGATGGTCCAAGACCTCAAGTGAATGCACAAACAAAAGTTTTCCACAAAGCCATTTATCTGTGGTGCCACTGGTCCAACAGCCCCGACCCTCAACTCGACCTATAGTTGTTTTTCTAAACCAGTCCGTCGACCTAGTCCTAATGCACTGCTGCTAGCCCATCGAGTATGTTGGTCTTATCTTGGTACGATGGCTAAATCACATAATCCATTTATTAGGAATTTTCATCTCTTATACATCATGTTTGTTTATGAGCTCCTGATCGTGCCAACTATTCTTGGGCCTACTATATGTGATTTTCCAAAACCAGGCATTTTAGCCCTCAAGTTCCAAAACCGAGGCCCCTGGCTTATCTGAGTTATTCTAACTCTCGTCAAGAAGGTCTCCCAAAATTTTTAAGAATTGGCACACAGTCAGGGGAGAACACTTCTAACAAAATAATTTTCTATTCATCACACCAACTAGGTATGATGACACCTCCGCTTACGACCGGCAAACAGGTTTTCTCCTTCCTTCGAGTAGGTCCATCATACCAACCGAGTATAATCTCTCTACTTACAACCGGTAACTAGTTTTTCCATGTAGTTCTTGCATCACTCCAACTAGGTGTGATGTTAAAATTCCACATAGAAGTGGTTTTTCATTTCTGAATTGCTCATCATCCCAACCGGGTATAATGTGAATAATCCCACTCACCCATTAATTGCAGTGTATTCCTTCTTAGTCGACTTTTGCCTCCACACTAGCTTATCCTTGCCGGCGTTCCGGTTCTTCATGTTCCTACACAATTTGGGACATCCTTATCTATTAATATTTGGCATGATAGCCTTCATTCCTCTCGTATGAATGAAAATGCCCAAAATTTTTAGTTAATTGCATTTAGGTCCCTAAAGTTCTTCTTCCTTGACTTTAGGTCCCTAATGCTATCTTTTCCCCAAATTGAGTCTCGAAACTTGTAAAATTCACTTTGGGTCCTCAATTTACTCAAACTAACTTAAGGGATTCAAGGTTTCCCAAATTTCCAATTTGGTCCCCAACTTTTCAAAAATTACCATTTTGCCCCTACTTTATAAAAATGACAATTTGAACCCAATTATTTCTAAAAATAGACCAGTTTGTCCTACAACATTTTTTCTATGGCCAATTGGCCCTCCATTTCTGGAAATTGCAATTTGGTCCCTCAATTTTACGAAATCCCTAATTTCACCAAAAATTTTCTCCAATTTCCCCCCTTTCAAACTGGCCGAATTTGATTTCATCAAATTGACCATTCAATCAAGGTTAATTGCTCCAATTAAAGGTATGGACCAGTTCCTATACTTCCATATGATTCAATTGAGCTTTCAACCCCGTTATTTGGGTCTGAATTGAGCTTAAATGGAGCTTCGCGAAAAAATTGAACGTAGAGAGAGAAAGCTTCGAAAGCATACCGTCGGAGGTGCGACGGTCCGATCTCTCTATCGGGGAAGATAACTCTCATCCGGAGGTATATTCTAGGATCAGGAATTCCTACAATTGACCTCAAATTGAGGGAGAATTTCATTAGTGAAATTCTACAGTTTCTCTCTCTAACTCCGACCTACAACAACTGAGAAGGGCTGAATTGGCTTACCTTTCAACTCAGTTGAGGTCATCTATAGGTTGTGGGGATGTTGGGAGGGCTTGGTTTGACATGAGGAGGGCTGAATTCTACCGATTTTAGCTCAGTCAAAATAGGGCAATTTCGGTCCGCCAGAGCTGCTTCACTATTTGATTACGCCGGTGCTTCTTCGGCAGTCCTCGGATCAAATGGAGATTGTTGTCGGGTAGCTAGCTTCTCCCCAAATCTAAGGAACCTAACCTCACTTCTAAGGCTAAAAAAAAACTCAATGTCGGAGCTCTAGTTCGAGTATCACCGAAAAACAAAGTAGTTGAGAGAGAGTGGAGTTTTCAGGTGTGACGAGAAGGAATGGAGAGGAGCTCTTTATATAGGGAGCTTAGGGACTTTCTGGCTGTTTGATTGGTGCCTTTACGGTGCTCTTTCATGGCTTGAAATGCCCTGAATGGAGACTTTTCACCTTTGCCGGTGCTGTTCATTTTTCCAGTGAGTGAACAGTGCTGTCATCTGAAAGAAGAAGATGACATTGTTCTGAACTGGACTGGACCGGTCCGAACCGGGTTCAATGCTTAAACCGACCGGTTCAGGCCCGATTCGACCGACTTTTTCAAAATTAAAAATTTTAAAATTTATCTAAATTAATTCTCTATCCAATGATGGCCTCAAGTCCCCAATTTGAATATTTTAAGCCACCTAGAAAAATAAATTTAGAAATTGGTTCAATGGCGGTTCAAACCATTTCAATCTGGTTCAGGTCCGTTTCACCTGAACTGGTTTGGTTTTCTCTTCAAATTCATCCCAAAGTTCCTTTCTATGGTTTGTAAATTTCCCAATTTGCCCATTCTCTAATAATTGAGATTCGTGAACTGGTTCATTTTTCTCACTTGGTTTGACTGGTTCTCTCTAACACCAATCTGCAACAATGGAGGAGGGCCGAATTAGCTTACCATTCACCTATGTGGAGGTCGTGTGATGGTCGTGCGGACTTTGGGGAGGCTTGGTTTGGACGGAGGAGGTCTAAATTGGCTGAATTCTGCTCAGCCAAAACAAAGCAGCTTCAAATTGACGGAGATGCTTCGCTATTCAATCCTGCTGGTGCTTCTCCGGCGATCCTTGGGTCAAAGGGAGGTTGGTGTTAGGTAGTTGACTTCCCTTGGAGTCTGTATGTCACACCCCAACCCGATTTGGTCAGATCCCTATGATTAACCCGCCACTCTCCCAATTTATTAAAGGGTTTCCCCTTATTATAAACCGTAAAGAGTAAGACGTCCTTTAAACCTGCACCTTTTCCTGGAATAACATAAATAAAAATTGCATAATATTTTAAATTTGTCATACCTGTCTCACATGCATCTTAGTTGATGGTCTTTAGGGGTAGGCTTTCTGAAATTTCCTGAAAGGGATATAAGGAAGGGGTGAGTACGACTACTTAGTGAATAGGTTTTTCAAAACTTTTACTTTTATGAAAAGGATTTATATCGGAGTGTGCTAGACTCCTTTCTTTCAAAAATCCTTTCAGTTCAAATCTCGATTTTTACCATCATTTCCATATTAATCACAATGTGTCATCACTCAACACACATCCTTCATCATGAAGGTCAAATACAGATTTGCAGGCCAACACAACCACTGAACCAACTTGTGGCTTTGGAGCGACTTTACCGTCCAACTTGATAGAAACACATCCACTTCTACCTTAAGAATTAGTGGATGTACACGACATCCAACCCTCAATCCTGAAATCAATTCTCCATGTTTGTATGAGGACATAGACCTCATCCCGTCGACCAGTCATGTCACACTACCACTAGTTGACTAAGTGTGTCGGTCCTATCTTGGTACCATGGCCAAACAATAACTTTATTTAAAGTTTTATGGCATATAACTCATGTTTGTTTACAAGCTCCTACTCGTGCCAACTAGCCTTGGGCCCACTATACGAGATTTTCAAAATCGGGCATATTAGCCCCCAAGTTCCAAAATCGAGGCCCCCGGCCTACAACAACTATTCGAGCTCCCATCAAGAAGGTCTCCCAAATCATTTAAGCATTGGCACACAGTCAAGGGAGAGCACTTCTGACAAAAATATATTTTCAACTGTCCATTATACCGACCGGGTATAAGGACATCTCCGCTCATAACCGATGAATAGGTTTTCAACTTCTTTTGAGGAAGTTTCATCGTACCAACCGGGTATGATCTACTTACAACCATTAAGTAGTTTTTCCGCATGATTTTTACATCACTCCTTTAAGTTGTGATGTTTAAAATACCACTTAGTAGTGGGTTTTCATTTTTGCGGTACTTATCATCCCCAACTGGGTATGATATAAAATACTCACCCATTAACGTAGTGAATTCCACTGGACCGGTTTTTTGTATTTCATGCGAGCTTGTCCTTACTGGCATTCCTGGTACTCCGTATTCCTACACGATATGAACATCTCGGTTCATTATCCCTCGGCCTAATAACCTTCATTCATTCCAAATGAATGAGAAACCAAACTTTTATCTATTTGCAATTAGGTTCCTAAAGTTATTTCGCTTTAACTTTAAGTCCCTAATGTCGGTTTTTCCTCAAATTGAGCCCCAAAACTTTTAAAATTTATCTTAGGATCTCAATTTATTCAATTTCACAAAAAGGGTTTAATTTCCCAAAATTTTAATTTGGTCCCCCAACTTTTCCAAAATTACCATTTTGCCCTTCCTTTACAAAAATGGTAAGTTTTGCCCCCAAAATTCCAAATTTTCCTAAATTGGTCCTCTAACATTATTATCATGCCCAATTAACCCTCAATTTCATAAAATTACATTTTGGTCCTTTGAATTTCAAAAATTCCTAATTTTTCCCAATTTTTTCCCCAATTTAACTCTTTAACATAGCCGAATTTGATTTCATCAAATTGACCAATCAAACACTTCTAATTGTTGAAATTGAAGTTAAAATTGAGTTCCTCCATTTTCATACGATTCAATAGCACTTTGAATCGCAAGTTTTGACGTCAGAACGAGCTCAAACGGAGTTTTGTCGAAAAATGGATTGTAGAGAGAAAAAGCTTTGAATGCTTACCGTCGGGGGCACGGCAGTCCGAGCTTTCGATCTGGGCAGATAGCTCTCATCCTGAGGTTCATCCTAGAATCAAGAATCACATCATTTGATGTCGAATTGAGTTAAAATTTCATCATCAAAATTCTGTCAGATCTCTCTCTAGCATCGATTGGAAATTGTAGTGGGGAGCTGAATTGGCTTACCTTTTATTCCTAATTCGGTAGTGGGAGGACTGAGGAAGTGTTAGGAGGGCTTGGTTTGGCCTGAGTAGGGCTCAAAATTGCCGATTTCAACTCGGCCGAAACAGGGCAGCTTCGGTCTACCGGAGCTACTTCACTGTTTCATCACGCTGGCGCTTCTCTGGTGACCCTCGGAGCAAACAGAGACTACAAGCGTGTAGCTGACTTCTCCCTGGTTCTAAGGAACCCAACCTCACCTTATTTGGCTCACAAAATACCCTATATCAGAGCTAGGGATCGAACTTCACCGGAAGACTAAGCAACTGAGATAGAGTGAGCTTTTCAGGTGTGGAGAGGATCAATGGAGAGGGGCTCTTTATATATGGAGCTCGGGGACTCGTTGGCCGTCTGTTTGGCACCTTTATGACAGACATTGATAGCCTGAAATGTATCAAATGGAAACGTTTCTTCTCCACTAGCGCTGCTTCAATTTTCTGGCGAGTGAATAATGCTATCATCTGAAGGAAGAAGACGACACAGTTTCGAACCGGACTAGGTTCGAAGCTTAAACCAGCCGGTTCACCCCTCATTCGACCGAGTTTTTCAAATCTAAAATTTTCTAAATTCATCCAAATTCATTTTCTATCCAATGGTGGCCTCAAATCTCAAATTTGAATTATTTAAACCACCTAGAAAAATGAATTTAAGATCTGGTTCACCTTAACCGGTTTGGTTTTCATCTCAAACTCGTTCACCAGTCCATTTCCATGACCTTTATGACTCCTTAGGTTACTTAGGGTCCATAAATTTCCTAGTTTTCCATCTCTCTATCGGTTCCATTTTATAAAAAAAATAGCTCGGTTCTTAAACTGGTTTAATCTAGTTCATGTCCAGTTCACCCAAACTAGTCTGGTTTTTCTCTCCCACTTTGTTTTAAGGTTCCTTCCCGAGGTTTATAAATCTCGTCGGATCATAAGGGATACATAAATTTTCATGTTTGCCCTTTCTCTATTAGTTCCGGTTCATGAACCGACTCGGTTCATAAGCCGGTTCAATCCAATTAGATCCAGTTCATCTAAACTAGTCTCGTTTTTCTCTTCTAGTTTGTCCTAAGGTTCTTTTTCAAGGTTTTATGAACCCTTTGATTCACCCAAGAGTTTGTAAATTTCCAAATTGCCCATTTCTTGATAATCGGGTTTGTGAACCGGTTCGATTTTCTCATTCGATTTGACCGATTCTTTTCCCGGTTTTCCTTAGCTCAAAAGGGCGGGGTTTACACTGTAGGACCCGACCTTACCTTCTCAGGCTCAGAAAAGTGCCCAAGTCGAAACTCTAGTATGAGCTTCACCAAAAAAATGGAGCACTTTAGAGAAGGAGAGGATTTGAGGTGTGTGGAGGACGAATGGAGGGGAGCTCTTTATATAGGGAGCTTAGGGACCCTCTACCGTACCAGTTTCTATATTGGTTGAGCTTATCCTATTCAAAAAAAGCCCAAATCAAAGGGAATATTCTCTCAACGGAGATGACACTGTTCTAGATTGGACTGGACCGGTTCGACCAGGTTCAATGGCAAAAATCGGTTGGTTCAAGCTCGATTCGACCGGTTTTCTCAAAATTAAAATTTTCTAAATTTATCTAAATTTATTTTCTATTTGATGGTGATCTCAATTTTCCAAATTGAGATTTTTAAACCACATAGAAAAATAAATTTAGCAATCTAGTTCATTATGGATCAACCTAGTTCAATCTGGTTCATGTTCGATTCACCCTGAACCGGTCCGATTTTCCCATCCAATTTACTTCATGGTTCTTCACCATGATTTTCATAACTTTTTGCTCACTTGGGATTTTCCAATTTCCCATGTTTAGCCCTCTTTATCATTCTTGATCCCTTAAGTGGTTCACTTTTCTTATTTAATTGATCAGTTCATTCCCGATTTTCCTTGATCTGAGGTGACGGGTTTCAGATGCCATGTGCCAACCTAACATGTGTGAAGCTCACACGCGTGCCACAGTGTCATCTTCCTCAGATGGCTGACAGGGAGAAGAGGATAAGGAAGAGGGAGAATGTCTTTGGTGACTCAAAAAATGCTCCGATCCGGTCATCGATGAGTGAGGCAGGGGTCGAGTCTTACGCCAGCAAGTAGCCTGGATAGTTGTTGAGCTCCCTACATAAAGAGTACCCCTCCCCTTGCAATCCTCATCTCACCAGCCATCGAAGAACCTAAAGAGGTCCATTTTCCGATGAGACATAGACCAAAGCTCTAACAAGGGCCCTTTTTTTAGTCTTAGAAGGTGCATTCGGGATCTACGGAATCAGGAAGAAGTCCCCTACATCACCCTCACCTTCTTTTGGACCAAGGATCATTGGAGATGTGAAACCCGACACTCGAACCAAGTAAACCAGGGAAATTGAAAAATCCCAAGTGACCAAAAATTCATAAAAATGATGGGAAAGAATCGGGAAGAGGAATTGATTAGAGAACCAGACCGGTTCGGGGCAAACTGGACCCAAACCAGACTGAACCGGGATGAACCAAAGTGAATCAGTTCACTAATTCATTTTTCTAGGTAGCTTAAAAATGTTAATTTGGGAAATTGAGACCAAAATTAAATAGAAAATAAATTTAGATAAATTTAAATATTTTTAAATTTCAGAAAAACGGTAGAATCGGGTCCAAACCGGCCGAATTTTGAATTTTGGACAGCGAACCCGGTCGGACCAGAACGGTCAAGAACGCTCCATCAACAGCCACACAAGCATGGGCAGGCAATGGGAGGTTTCCACATGTCTAGTCAACGGTCAATGGGTGACCAGTTAACATGCCAAGCAGACATGGGCAACCAATGGGAGGTTGCCAATTGTCTAGTCAATGGGTCAACAGCTGATGTGGCAGCTGAGTTGGACCTCCACGTTTGAAAAATCGGCCAATCACAATGCTCCATATGGCACGCCTACCATGTAAACCCCGTCCTTTGATAATAAGAAAACTGGGAAAAGAACTGATCATTTCCAAAGAGAAAACTAAGTTGGTTTATAAACCGAAACCAATAGATAAAGGGTAAACCAGGAAATTTATGGATCCAAAGTAACCTGAAGAGTCACAAAAGTCATGATAAATGACTTTAGGGTAAATTAGAGGTGAAAACCAAAATGGTTCAGGTGAACCAGACCTGAACCGAATTGAACCACTATTGCACCGATTTCTAAATTCATTTTTCTAAGTGTATTAGAAAAGTCAAATTGGAGAATTGAGGCCACCATTTGATAGATAATGAATTTATAAATTTTTAATTTTGAAAAACTCGGTTGAATCGTTCCTAAACTGGTCGGTTTAAGCGTCGAACCCGGTTCGGAATAGCGTCGTCTTCTTCATTCAGATGACATCATTGTTCACTCGCAAGAAAATCGAGCAGCATTGGCGAAGATGAAAAGTCTCCAGCCAGTGAGTTTCAGGCAATGAATGACCGCCATAAAGGCAGCAATGGGACGACCAAGAAGTCCCCAAGCTTCCTATATAAAGAGCCCATCTTCATTCATCCTCCTTACACTTGAAAACTCCACTCTCTCCCTACTACTCCATTTTCCAGTGAATCTCGAACCAGAGCACGACGATAGTCAGCTACACGACAATAGTCTCCAATTGCGTTAGGGAGAGGTCGGGTTCTTTGGATTCAGGGAGAAGTCAGCTACACGACGATAGTCTCCAATTGCTTCGAGGATTGTCAAAGAAACGCTGGCGTGATAGAACAGTAAAGCAGCTCCGACGGACCGAAGCTACCCTATTTCAGCCAAACAAAAAATGGCCAATTTGAGCCCTTCTAAGGCCAAACCAAGCTCTCCCAACACCTTCATAGCACTCATACAACTTAATTAGAGCTGAAAGGTAAGTCAATTTAGCTCCCCTCTGTAATTTTCGAGTAGTGTTAGAGAGAGAAAAGACAAAATTTCACTAACTAAATTATCACTCATTTCGGCATGAATTGATGTGATTCTTAATCTTAGGAGAAACCTTAGGACGAGAGCTATCTACCTAGATCGAAAGCTCGAACCCTCGCACCTCCGACGGTAATCTTTCGAAGGTTTCTCTCTCTAAGTCCAGTTTTCCGATTAAGCTTTGTTTGAGCTCAATTCGGATCCAAATGACGCAATTGAAAGTTCCATTGAATTGTGTGGAAGTGTAGGAACTCAATTTTACCTACAATTACAATAATTAACCTTGATTGATCGATCAATTTTATGAAATCAAATTTGGCCAATTTGAAAGGGGGAAATTGGGGGAAATTTTGGGGGAAATTGGGAGGAAATTTGTGGGAAATTGGGGATTTCAAAAATCCGATGGACTAAAGTGCAATTTCCCAAAATTGAGGGCCAATTGGCCATGGAAAAGATAATGGAGGACCAATTGGTCAATTTTTTGGAATTTATTGGGTAAAATTTTCCATTTTTGTAAAGTAGGGGCAAAGTCATAATTTTTGAAAATATGGGGACCAAATTGGCAATTTGGGAAACTTCAACCCCTTTTTGTGATTTTAAATAAATTATGGTATCAAAGTAAATTTTAGAAGTTTTGGGAGTTAATTTCGGGAAAAATTAGCATTAGGGACCTAAAGTTATAGAAAAAGAACTTTAGGCACGTAATTACAAATAATTGAAAAGTTTAGGTATTTTATTTATTCATGAGGAATGAAGGCTATTAGGCCAAAGGCTAATGAACAAGGATGTTTATATCATGTAGGAACATGAAGTATCAGGAACGCTAGCCAAGACAAGCTCGTGTTGAGGCAAAAAAAATAAAGCCGATTAAGAGGAAATTCACTGCACTATCGAGTGAGTGGGATTTTTCACATTATACCAAGTTGGGATGATGAGTACCTCGGAATGAAAAACCACTACTAAGTGGAATTTTAATATCACACCTGAATCGGGTATTGCAGAAACTATGCGGAAAAACTACTTATCGATTGTAAGTAGATCATACCCGATTGGCATGATGGACTTTCTAGAAGGAAGTGGAAAACTCGTTTACCGGTTGTAAGCGAAGATGTCATCACACCCGGTTGGTGTGATAGACGAATGAAAATATTATTTTTGTCAAAAGTGCTCTCCCCTAACTGTGTGCCACTACTTAAACCTTTTGGGAGACCTTCATGATAGGAGCTTAAATAGCTCGGATAGGCCAAAGGCCTCAGTTTTGGAACTTGGGGGCTAATATGCCCAATTTTGAAAATCTTGCGTAGTGGGCCCAATGCTAATTGGCAGAGCAGGAGCTCGTAAACAAACATGAGATTAAGCCATGAAAACTTTAAATGAATGATGTGTTTGGTCATGGTACTAAGTTAGGACCGACATACTCGATGGACTGGCAACAGTTCGACAAGACATGTCAATGGACCAGTTGAGACAAATAGTTGCATGTCGAGTTGAGGGTCGGGGCCGTTGGACCAGTGGCACCAAAGATTAAATGGCTTATAAGGAAAACTATTGTTTTGTGCATGCACTAAGGTTCGGGACCATCAATACGCCCAAGAGGGGTAGTGATGTGTCCTAGGGGCTACTGGATGACATGGTGGAGATAAGGGCAGTTTGTCATGTTAGCAGTGAAGGAAGCTCAACGTAGCTTCGTGCACACGAGACCGGGGTGGGATTGGGATAAGGTCTCTATCCTCATATGGACACGGAGTTCTTTTCAGGTTTGAGGGTCGAATGTCGCGTACATCCACTCATTCTCAGGGTACAAGTGGATGGGCTTCTATCTAAGTGGCCGGTAAAGTTGCTCCGACGCCACAAGTGGGTGCAGTGGACGGGTTGCCCTACGAATGTGTGATCCCTTCATGATTAATGGCGTGTGTTGATTGTTAAACACACCGATTGTGGTTAATGAGGAATAATGGTTTTGAAAATTGAGAAATTGTGGAAATGGTTTTTAAAAAAAATAAGGATTCTAGCACACTCCTATTCAAACTATTTTTTCTGAAAATCATGTTTCAAATATCCATTCACTAAGTCGTCGAACTCACCCCCTCCCTTTACCCCTTTTCAAGTAAACAAGGGAAAACCTACCTAAAGACCTTCCATATCATTTCTTAGGGTTTCTTAGCGATTCTTAGCATTTTTTAGCATTTCTTGGGGTTTCTTAGTGTTTTAAGGGTTTCTTATCATTACTTGGCATTTCTTAGTATTTCTAAGGGTTTCCTAGCATTTCTTAAGGTTTTATAGGGTTTCTTAGCATTTCTTAGGGTTTTATAAAGATTCTTAGAGTTTCTTAGCATTTCTCAGGGTTTCTTAGCGTTTGTTAAGTTTTCTTAGCATTTCGTAGGGTTTTTTAGCGTTTCTTAGCGTTTACTAGGTTTTCATAGTGTTTCTTACTATTACTTAGGGTTTCATAGGGTTTCTTAGTGATTCTTAGCATTTTTTAGTGTTTCTTGAAGTTTCTTAAAGTTTTTTAGGGTTTCTTAGCGTTACTTAGGGTTTTATAGGGTTTCTTAGTATTTCATAGTGTTTCTAAGGGTTTCTTAGTGTTTCTTAGGGTTTACTAGGGTTTCCTAGCATTTCTTTCCGTATCTTAAGGTTTATTAGCGGTTCTTAGGGTTTCTTAGCGATTCTTATCATTTTTTAGCGTTTCTTGGATTTTTTTAGTGTTTTTTAAGGTTTCTTATAGTTTCTTAGCATTTCTTAGGGTTTCTCAACATTTTTAAGGGTTTTATAGGGTTTCTAGTAATTCTTAGGGTTTTATAAGGTTTCTTAGAGTTTCTTAGCATTTCTTAGGGTTCCTTAAGGGTTCTTAGCGTTTCTTGGGGTTTCTTAGGATTTCTTAGGGTTTCTTAGGATTTCGTAGGGTTTTTTAGGGTTTACTAGGGTTTCCTAGCATTTCGTACTGTTTCTTAGGGTTTCATAGGGTTTCTAAGAGATTATTAGCATTTTTTAGCATTTCTTGGGGTTTCTTAGTATTTTTTTAGTGTTTCTTAGCGTTTCTAAGCATTTCTAGTGTTTCCTAGCTTTTCTTACTGTATCTTTAGGTTTCTTAGTGTTTATTAGGGTTTATTAGCGGTTCTTAGAGTTTCATAGGGTTTCTTAGCTTTTCTTAGCAATTCTTAGCATTTTTTTAGTATTTCTTGGGGTTTCTTAGTATTTTTTAGGTTTTCTTAGTGTTTCTTATCATTTCTAAGGGTTTCTTAGCATTTTGTAGGGTTTTTTAGCGTTTCTTAGGGTTTTATAGGGTTTCTTATCAATTCTTAGCATTTTTTAGCGTTTCTTGGAGTTTCTTAGTGTTTTTAGGGTTTCTTAGCTTTTCTTAGCATTTCTTATCATTCCTAAGGGTTTCTTTGCATTTTGTAGGGTTTCTTAGCATTTCTTAGGTTTTTATAGGGTTTCTTAGCATTTACTGGCGTTTCCTAGCATTTCTTACCGTTTCTTAGGGTTTCATAGTGTTTCTTAGCATTTCTTAGCGATTCTTAAAATTTTTTTAGTGGTTCTTTGGGTTTTTTAGTGTTTTTTAGGGTTTATATCGTTACTTAGCGCTTCTTAGCATTTCTTAGTATTTCTTTGGGTTTTATAGGGTTTCTTAGCGTTTCTTAGGATTTTATAGGGTTTCTTAGAATTTCTTAGAGTTTCTTAGGGTTTCTTAGCATTTCTTAGCATTTATTTGTGTTTCCTAGAGTTTTTACAATTTCTTAGTAACTAATAGGAATGATTTTAAATTTGTAGAATTGCTCCCTAGAAAGGAACCAAGAGAATTAGAGTCGCAGTCTCCAACACAACTCAACCACCCCTACCTGTGGAAACTCCTCGAGGAGCCCAGACAACCCCACTTGGACTTAGCTTAGAACACCAAAGGTTGTACAAGGAGTTCACCCATGTATTAGGGCAAACTAATCTTGTCCCTAAGGTAAGCACCAACTCTCAGGTTGAAGCAGAGAAAGTACAATCTCATCATCCTCCTATTAGCCATCCCCCTATAATAGACATTCCCAGAAATCTCAAGACTCTTTGTCAATTGGATGTATGCCTTTCCTCGGAGAGAAAGATGCTGGTGCAACCTTGGATTGGCTGGAAAATGTAAAGAAGCTGATGGGAATCGTTAGAATACCACCAGAGGAAATGGTGATCCTGACAGAATTTTTCCTGGAGGGAAGTGCCAAAAGGTGGTGGGACAATGTCCGAAACTTGCATACCTCCACCCCTACCTGGGAACAATTTGAGGAGAGGTACACAGAGGAGTACCTGGCTCCTCATTTGATTAACAAGAAGAAGCAGTATTTTCTTCGACTTCGACAAGGGCTTAACTCCATATCGGAGTATGAAACAAAATTCAATGAGTTAAGATACTTTTCTCCCGACCTATCTAGGCTAGCAGACATATGCTAGCAGTTCATGGACGGTCTCAATATGGACATACGAGACAGTATGAGAGCACTAGGACGTCCCATGGACCTGGCAATGGTAATCAGTATGGCTCATGAGTGTGAGCGACTGGTGCAAACCCAACGCCGTCGGATGGAACAGACCACCCGGAAGGAGGATAAAGGCCAAAATCGTCAGGGTGAACGGAAGGAGCATAGTGGCCCAATATGGGGAAATAGGGTGGCATTTCAAAAGAGGAAGGGCATGCCACCACCACCCCAAAGAGTAATCCTCACTTTGCCCCAAGGAAACCCTCGTTGTCCTAGGTGCCAAAGGCACCACGAGTGTAAACCCCGCTCTTTTGAGTTAAGAAAAACCGTGAAAAGAACTGGTCAAACCGAGTAAGAAAACCGAACCGATTCACATATTTGATCATTTGGGAATGGACAATTTGGAAATTTACACAACTCTTAGGTGTTCCAAAAGCTTCATAAAACCTTGGAAAAGAACCTTAGGACGAATTGGAAGAGAAAAACCAGACTGATTTAGATGAATGCGATCCAACTAGTTTATGAACCGAGACGGTTCATGAACTGAAAACGATAGAGAAAGGGCAAACCAGAAAATTTATGGATCCCAAGTGACCCAAAGAGTCCCAAAAGTCATGGAAATGGACTTGAGAATGAATTGGAGATGAAAACCAAACCGGTTCAGGTGAACCGAATCCGAACCGAATTAAACCGGTTTAAACCCATTTGAACCACTATTGAACCGGATTCTAAATTCATTTTTCTAGGTGGCTTAAAAATTCAAATTTGAGATTTGTGGCCACCATTGGATAGAAAATGAAATTAGACAAATTTAGAAATTTTTAGATATGAAAAATTCGGTCGAATGGGGGGTGAACCGGTCGGTTTGAGCATTGAAGCCGGTTCAAACCAGTCCGGTCCGGTTCGGAACAGTGTCGTCTTCTTCCTTCAAATTGCAGCACTGTTCACTCACCGAAAAATCGTAGCAGCGCTGGTGAAAAAGAAACTTTTCCGTTTGATATGTTTCAGGCCATCAATGTCAATGATAAAGGTACTAAACGGATGATTGACGAGTCCCCGAGGTCCCTATATAAAGAGCCCCTCTCCATTCATCCTCTCCACACTTGAAAAGCTCACTCTCTCTCTCTCAGTTGCTTAGTTTTTTTATGAAGCTCGAACCAGAGCTCTGATATAAGGTCATTTTTTAGCCAAAGAAGGCAAGGTTGGGTTCCTTAGAACCAAGGGGAAGTCAGCTACATGTTGGTGACATCCATTCACTTTGAGAGTCGTTGGAGAAGTGTTGGCATGATCGAATAGGGAAGCAGCTCCGACAGACCAAAGTTGTCCTATTTTGGCCGATCTAAAATTGGCCAATTCAAGCCCTCCTCAGGCCAAACCAAGCCCTCCCAACACTTCCTCAGCCCCACAGCTAAATTAGGATCGAAAGGTAAGCCAATTCGACTCCCCTCTACAATTTGCGACCGGTGTTAGATAGAGAGTCGACAAAATTTCAATGACAGAATTCTAATCCAATTTGATATCAATTGATGTCATTCTTTATCCTAGGAGGAACCTCGAGAGGAGAGCTACCTACCCAAATAGAAAGCTCAGACCGTCGCGCCCTCACTGGTGAGCAATCGAAGCTTTCTCTCTCTACAGTCTATTTTCCGACGAAGCTCTGTTTGAGCTCGTTCCAACATTAAAACTTATAATACAAAGTGCTATGGAATCATATGAACATGTAGAAATTCAATTTCACCTTCAATTACAATAATTAGAAGTGTTTGATCGATCAATTTGATGAAATCAAATTCAGTTGTGTTAGTGAGTTGAAATTAGGGGAAATTTTTGGGGAAATTGAGGGTTTCAAAAAGTCAAAGAATCAAAATGCAATTTTCTAAAATTGGGGGTCAATTGGGCATGATAAGAATCTTAGAGGGCCAATTGAGGAATTTTAGAATTTTTGGGGTAAAACTTACCATTTTTGTAAAGGAAGGGCAAAGTGGAATTTCACTGCACGAACGGGTGAGTGGGATTTTATATCATACCCAGTTGGGGATGATAAGTACATATAAATGAAAACCCACTACTTAGTGGTATTTTAAATAACACAACTTAGAGGAGTGATGTGAAAATCATGTGGAAAAACTACTTACCGGTTGTAAGTAGATCATACCCGGTTGGTATGATGAAACTTCGTCCAAGGAAGTGGAAAACCCGTTCATCAGTGATGAGTGGAGATGTCCTTTTACCCGGTCGGTATGATGGACAGTTGAAAACATATTTTGTTGGAAGTGCTCTCCCCTAACTATATGCCACTGCTTAAACGATTTGGGAGACCTTGACGGGAGCTCGAATAGCTCTTATAGGTCGGGGGCCTCAATTTTAGAACTTGGGGGCTAATATGCTTAATTTTAAAAATCACGAATAGTGGGTCATAGGTCAATTGGCATGAGCAGGAGCTTGTAAACAAACATGAGATATGTGCCATAAAACTTTAAATAATGAATTGTTTGACCATGGTACTAAGACAAGACCAACATATTCAATCAACTAGTGGTAGTGCGACATGACAGGTCTCCGGACTAGTCAAGACAAACAGTTATATGTTGAGTTAAAGATCAGGGCCATTGGACCAGTGGCACCACAGATTATATGGTATGATGTGAAAATACTGATTGTGCATGCATTGTGTGTATGGGACCTTCAAGACGCCCAAGAGGGGTTTGTAATGTGTCTTAGAGCCCTAGACGACCTAGTTGATATAAGGGTTGTCACACCCCATCCCGGTTTGGTTGGATCCCCGTGAACAGCCCACCGCTCTTTCTCGGTTCAAGAGGAATTTCCCCCTTCTTTCAGTCGATAGAAGCCATGCGAAATTTCAACCTTGTTCCCTAAAAGATATATATCAAATAAAATGCAATATTAAAGACAAATTTAAGCATACCTGATGAAGGGTAAGGCTCGATATTACTTTTAGTCATTTTCTCTTTTCCTAAAAAGGGGTAGAGCGGTGGGTTGTTCACGGGGAATGGGTTTTTCAAAGGTCTACTTTTAACTTTTAAGAAAAACATTTATATGGAGTGTGCCAAACTTCTTTCTTTTAAAAAATCCCTTCATTTAAAAATTCAAGTTTTTCCATCATTTCCTATTTACCACGGTGTGTCATCACCCAACACACATCCTTTATCATAAAGGTTACACATGTTCGCAGGTCAGTATGACTATTGAACCCACTAGTGGCTTCGGAGCAACTTTACCGGCCACTCGAATAGAAGCACGACCACTTCTACCCTGGGAATGAGTGGATGTACGCGACATCCGACTCTCAATCCCGAAATCGCTTCTCCATGTCCATGTGAGGACAAAGACCTCATCCTGTCCCCACCCTGGACTCATGCGCTTGGTGCTACTCCAAATTTTGCATAGACACCTGGAACGACGATTTGCCCTTATACTCACTGGGTCGTCCAGGGCCCTTAGGATGCAACACTACCCCTCATGGGTGTCTTGATGATCCTGTACTCATAGTGCATGCACAAACAATGTTTTCTCATATTGCCATGTAATATTTGGTGCCACTAGTCCAACGGCCCTGACTCTCAACTTAACCCGTAATTGTTTGTCTTGACTAGTCCGTCGACCTGTCATGTCGCACTACTACTAGTTGACTGAGCATGTCGGTCCTATCTTGGTACCATGGCCAAAAAATTCATCCTCTTCATTCGAAAACTTTAAATGAATGATGTGTTTGTCCATGGTACCAAGTCAGGACCAACATACTCGATGGACTAGCGGTAGTGCGACAAGACAGGTCGACGGACCAGTCGAGGCAAATAGTTGCAAATCAAGTTAAGGGTCGGGACCATTAGACTAGTGGCACCAAAGATTAAATGGCTTATGAGAAAAACTATTGTTTTGTGCATGCACTGAGGTTCGAGACCATCAAGACACCCAAAAGGTGTAGTGTTGCATCTAAGGTGCTACTGCACGACCTGGTGGAGATAAAGGTAGTTTGTCATGCCAACAGTCAAGAAAGCTCGACATTGCTTCGTACACACAAGACCGACGTGGGGTTGAGATGAGGTCTCTATTCTCATACGGACATGGAATTCTTTTCAAGTTTGATGTAAACTCCATCCTTTAGTAATGACAAAAACCGGGAAAGAATTGGTCAATGTGATCTTTAAACCGAACTACTCTGCAAACCCAACTAATTGAGAATGAGCGAGTTCAAAAATTACTAACTTCCATGTGACTAAAATATAATTATAAATTTGTGAAAAGAACCCTAGGGTGATATGAGGAAGAAAGGCCAAAGGAGTTCAAGAGAACCGGGTTCGAACAAGATAGAACCAGTTTATGAACCAAGTTGGTTCATGAACCGGGACCGATAGAGAATGGGAAAATCAGAGAAATTCAACTCACTTGTGCCCCAAAGAAATTTATAAACCTTGGGAAGGAACCTTGGAACCAAGTGGGAAAGAAAAACCAGATCGGTTTGGGTGTACCGGACCCGAACCAGATCAAACCAGTTTAAGGACCAATCCGATTTATGAACAGGAATTGATAAAGAGATGGTAAATCGGGAATCTTATGGCCCTAAGTGACCAAAGGAGTAACAAAAGACATGGAAATAGACTTGTGAAGAAATTGGGGATGAAAACCAAACCGATTCAGGTGAACCGGATCCAAATCGGTTCGGACCGGTTTGAACCACTAATGAACCGAATGTTAAATTCATTTTTCCAGGTGGCTTAAATAATTCAAATTGGAGATTTGAGGCCACCATTTGATAGAGAATGAATTTACATGAATTTAGAAATTTTTAGATTTGACAAACTCAGTCGAATGAGGGGTGATCCGGCTAGTTTAAGCTTGGAACCCGGTTCGAACCAGTGCGGTCCGGTTCGGAACAGTGTCATCTTCTTCCTAAGGATAATAGCACTATTCACTTATCAGGAAACTGAAGAAACACTGGTGAAGAAGAAATACCTCCGTTAGGTACATTTCAAGTCATCAATTCTTGTCATAACGGTGCCAAACGGACGGCCAACGGGTCCCTAAGCTCCCTATATAAATACAAATAGCCCCCCTCCATTCGTCCTCTCCACACCTAAAAAGCTCTCTCTCTCTCAGTTGCTTAGTTTTCCAAACCAAGCTCTCCCAACACCATCTCAGCCCTTCCACGGCCAAATTAGGACCGAAAGGTAAGCCAATTCGTCTCCCCTTTACAATTTCAGATCGTTGTTAGAGAGAGAGTCGACCGAATTTTGTTGAAGAAATTCTAATCCAATTTGACATCAATTGATGTCATTCTTGATCCTAGGAAGAACCTCTAGAGGAGAGCTACCTGCCCAGAAAGAGCTCCAACCGCCGCGCCCACACCGGTGAGAAATCGAAGCTTTCTCTCTCTACAGTCTATTTTCCGGCAAAGCTCTGTTTGAGCTCGTTCCAGCGTAAAAATCTACGATTCAAAGTTTCTTAGAATCGTATGAACATGTAGGAACTCAATTACAACTCCAAATTCAACAATTAGAGGTGTTTGATTGGTCAATTTGATGAAATCAAATTTGGCAGTGTTGAAAAGTTGAAATTAGGGGAAATTTGGGGATTTTCGAAAATTCGAAGGAGCAAAATGTAATTTTCTAAAATTAAGGGTCAATTGGTCATGATAAGAATATTAGAGGGCCAATTGAGAAATTTTAGAATTTTTGGGGTAAAATTTACCATTTTTCTAAAGAAGGGGTAAAATGGTAATTTTGGGAAAATTGAAGGACCAAATTGGAAATTTGGGAAATTAAACCCCTTATTGCAAATATATGTAAAGTTGGATTTTCTCATTCATTTGGAACGAATGAGGCCTATTAGGCCAAAGAATAATGAACAATTATGTTCATTTCATGTAGGAGAACCAGACATCGGGAACGCCAGTCGAAGTCTAGCTTGCTAAGAACGGAACCCGACTAAGTGGAATTTCACTGGACTATCGGGTGAGTGGGATTATGTATCATACCCGATTAGGGATGATAAGTACCTCGGTATAAAAACCCACTGTTTAGTGGTATTTTTAATTATCACTACTTAGAGAAAATGATGTGAAAGTTCTACGAAAAAACTACTTACGGGTTGTAAGCAGATTAAATCTGGTTGGTATGATGAGACTTCCTCGAAGGAAGTTGAAAACCCGTTCATCGGTTATGAACGGAGATGTCCTTATACCGGTCAATATAATGGACAGTAAAAACCTATTTTGTCGGAAGTGTTCTCTCCTAATTGTGTGCCAATTCTTAAAATATTTGGGAGACCTTCTTGATGGGAGCTCGAATTGCTCTTATAGGCTCGGGGCCTCGGTTTTGAAACTTGAGGGCTAAAATGCCAATTTTGATTAAACTCCTGCAAGACAGGTACAATTAATTTAAATTACTATGCAGTTTTGATTTATGATATTCCTCGAAAAAGGTGTAGGTCTAAAGAACGCCTTACTCATTTCGGTTTATAATATAAGGGGAAACCCTTTAGTAAATCAGGGTCGGACGTGACAATTAGAGTGGTATCTGAGCCTATTTCCTCGAATACATAGTCAAGACTAGAAAATATAGTAACTAATAGGATTATTTTAAATTAGACATAATGGCTCCAAAGAAAGGAACCAAGAGAACTAGGGCTACCATCTCCAACACTGCCCAGCCACCCCTACCGGTAGAAACTCCTAGAGTAGCCCAGACAACTTCTCCTAGACTCAACAGAGAGCATCAAAGATTGTACAAGGAGTTCACCCATGTATTTGGGCAACCTAACCTTACTCTTGAGGTAAGCACCAACTCGCAGGCTGAGCCCGAGGAAGTGCAATCCCACCCTGCCCCTACTAATGCAACCACTCCAACGAACACACCTAGAAATCTCAAAACTCTCCGACAACTAGGATGTAAACCTTTCCTTGGAGAAAAGGATGATGGGACAGCCACGGACTGGTTGGCCAATATCAAGAAGTTTATGGGAATTGTCCGGATACTACCAGAGTATAGGGTGATCCTGATGGAATTCTTTATGGAAGGGAGCTCTAGACGATGGTGGGACAACGTCCAAAACCTACATGCCACCGCTCCCACTTGGGAGCAATTTGAGGAAAGATATTCAAAGTAGTACCTGGCACCCCACCTAATAAATGAGAAGAAATAAGAATTCATACGACTTCAGCAAGGGATTAGTTCCATAGTGGAATATGAAACAAAATTCAACGAGTTAAGACCCTTTAATCCTGACCTAGCTGGACCAGCTGACATATGCCAAAGGTTTGTGGACAGTCTCAACTTGGATATTTGAGATCATATGGGAGTACTGAGACGCCCCACAAACCTAGCAGATGTAATTAGTATGGCTCATGAATGCGAGCGACTAGTACAGACTCGATGTCGTCGAATGGAGCAGACGACTAGAAAGAAGGATAAAGATTCAAACCATCAAAGAGTACAGAGAGAATATACCGGCCCAAGAGGAGGAAACAAAAAGGTATTGCAACAAAGAAGGAACATGCCTTCGCCCCTTCCCAGAGTGGTCCCTACCTTACCCCAAGGGAACCCTCGCTGTCCGAAGTGTCAAAGGAATCATGAGGGAGCATGCCATGCCTGTTTCGCCTGTGGACAAGCGGGACACTTTGTGAAGGATTGTCCTACTCTTAGGGAGAACAGACAGAAAAATACTCTTGGAACACCTCAAGGGAACTCCAGGAACCCCAGACCGGAAGCTACGGTAAGAGTACCGACTAGAGTATACAACCTCACTCAAGAGGAGGCTAGAGGAGACCCTAGCACTGTAGTGGGTACATCCCAAAGCCCAACCAACTAGTCCAAAGGAGTCATGTAAACTGAATGTCTTTTGAATTAATAAAGAGAATTCCTTCTAAAATATACGTTTCTTAAATTAGGGTATATACAGCTGTGGGGACAACCAGTTTATGCTCTTTTTTACTCTGGAGTAGAACGATCATTCATCAAGGAGGAATTGATTTCTAAGACACCCCTGGAGCTCACTCCTCTTGTACAAAGCCTTAACATCCTTACACCCTTAGGAGAAGGTCTGAACAGAAATAAACAACTAAAGGGGTGTGAGACAGTAATTGGAGGAATCAAACTTGAAGCTGACTTAATTCTGTTACCTTTAAGAGAAGTGGAGGTAATCCTGGGCATGGACTGGCTAAGTAATCATCAGGCAAGGATGGACTGTAGAAGGAAGACAGTAACTTCCCATACCTCCAAGACTAAGGGACTAAAGTTCCAGGGAGATAAAAGAAAAAGTGAAGTAAATTTTGTGTCCCACTTGAAGGTTCAAAAGATGATTCAGAAAGAATGTACAGTTGTGCTGGCCATGGTGGTGAATGAAGAATTTGAAGAAAAGAAAATAGAAGACATTCCAATAGTTAGGCATTTTCCAGATGTTTTTCCAGAAGAGCTACCTGGACTACCTCTAAGTCGCCAAGTGGAGTTTACTATAGAAATAACCCCAAGAACCAACCCCATATCCCAAGCCCCATATCACATGGCTCCGTCAGAACTAAAAGAACTAAAGGAACAACTGGACGAATTATTGGAAAAGGATTTCATACGTCCAAGTCAATCCCCATGGGGTGCTCCTATTTTGTTCATGAATAAAAAGGACGGGAGTATGAGACTGTGTATTGACTACATGAAGCTGAATCAGGTCACCATCAAGAATCAATACCCACTCCCAAGGATAGATGATTTGTTTGATCAGTTAAAAGGAGCAGCATACTTCTCAAAAAAAGATCTTCGATTAGGCAACCACCAACTAAGGATTAGAGAGGAGGACATCCCTAAGACCGCGTTCCGATCCAGATATGGACACTACGAATTTTGAGTGATGCCGATCGGATTGACAAATGCCCCTGCAGCTTTCATGGACCTAATGAACCGTGTGTTCCAACCTCATCTGGACAAATTCGTGATAGTATTCATAGATGATATCCTTATATACTCACGAACTAGGTCGGAACATGAAGAGCATCTGGCAATTACATTGGAAATCTTCAAGAAAAACCAATTATATGCAAAGTTTTCCGAGTGTGAATTTTCGTTACAAGAAATAAGATTCTTAGGGCACATCGTATCTAAGGACAGAGTTAAGGTGGATCCAGCCAAGGTGGAAGCTATATCAAAATGGAAAGCTCCAAGGAATCCTACAGAAATTAGAAGTTTCTTAGGATTGGAAAGATACTATAGGCGATTTGTGCAAGACTTTTCTAAAATAGCAATTCCTTTAACTCGACTCACTAGGAAGGGAGTTGAGTATAAATGGGATAAGGATTGTGAAAAGTCTTTTTAGGAGTTAAAGACTCGACTGACAACCGCACCAGTACTCTCCCTACCTGATCCTACTACAGGAGAGTACACAGTCTATAGTGATGCATCAAGACAAGGACTGGGATGTGTTTTAATGCAACAAGGGAAGGTTATCGCATATGCCTCGCGACAACTGAAGATGCATGAGAGAAATTACTCGACTCACGACTTGGAATTAGCTGCAATAGTGTTTGCATTGAAGATATGGCGACACTACCTTTACGGGGTTAAGTGCAGGATATACACAGATCACAAAAGCCTTAAGTACTTCCTAACTCAGAAGGAGTTAAATCTTCGTCTGAGGAGATGGCTAGAATTGGGGACGGACTATGATCTTGTGACAGAATACCATTCCAGAAAGGCAAATGTGGTAGCAGATGCCTTAAGTCGCAAGTATCAAACTAAGGCGACACAAGTCAAGACAAGCTACTTACCTTTGTTGCAACAATTGGGAAGAATGGAAGTGAGTTTGAGGATGGACCGACAGGAAAAATGCCTGGTAGCGAATGTAGCGATAAGGCCTAGTCTAGCTGATAATATAAAGGCCCAACAAAAGATTGATAAAGAACTTCAGTCCTACTTGGATTCAACTAACAAAGAAAGGAAACTAGATTACGATGTGCAAGGTGACGGGGTACTGACTTATAAAGGTAGGGTATGTGTGCCTCAAGACAAGGAGTTACGAAGATTACTATTGGAAGAGGTACATGATTCTATGTATGCTATGCATCCGGGCAATACTAAAATGTACCGCACCCTCAAACAAGGATATTGGTGGAAGGGTATGAAGAGGGACATTGCGGAATATGTAGCCCAATGCTTGTCCTATCAATAGATAAAAGCAGAACACCAGAAGTCGTCAGGGCTACTACAACCCTTACCAATTCCGAAATGGAAATGGGAACACATCACCATGGATTTTGTTACGGGCCTGCCGGTGACCAGAAAAGGTCGAGATGCGATTTGGGTAATTGTGGATAGATTAACCAAATCATCTCATTTCCTCCCTATAAGAGTAACGGACATAGTAGAACAGCTAGCCATCCTATACATGAAAGAAATAATAAGACTTAACGGTGTCCCGGTGAGTATAGTATCAGATAAAGATCCGAGATTTCCTTCCAGGTTTTGGCCGAGTCTGCAAAATGCCATGGGAACCAAACTCCACATGAGTGCGGCATTTCACCCTCAGATAGATGGTCAGTCTGAGTGAACCATTCAAACCTTGGAAGACATGCTAAGGGCATGTGTACTCACCATAAATAAAAGCTAGGAGGAATACTTATGTCTGATAGAATTTGCATATAATATTAGTTATCAGGCCAGCATCCAGATGGCTCCCTATGAAGCCCTTTATGGACGAACCTGTCGTACCCCTTTGTTTTGGGAAGAAGTGGGCAAAAAGAAATTGGAGAAAACTGAGATAATAGAAGATGCCACAAAGAAGATAAAATTAATAAGGAGTCGCCTTAAGACTATACAGGATAGGCAAAAGAGTTATGCAGATAATCGAAGGAAGGATTTGGAGTTTGAAGTGGGCGATCAGGTATTCCACAAAGTATCTCCATGGAGGGAATACTTAGGTTTTAGAAGAGGGAAGTTGAAACCCAGATATATCGGTACATATCCCATTATTCAAAGGATAGGACCAGTAGCTTATAAATTGGAACTGCCTCCTGATCTATAGAGAATACATGATGTATTCCACATTTCAATACTTTGGAAATATCAACCTGATCCTAGTCACGTATTAGACCGACCTCCAATGGAACTAAAAGAGAACCTGACTTATCAAACAGAGCCTATACGAATCATCAACTGAAGGGACAAGAATTTGAGGAATAAGAAAATTCCTATGGTCAAGGTGTTTTGGCAGAACGGACCCGTGTAGGAAGAGACATGGGAAACCAAGTCTATGGTGAGGGATAATTATCATCAGTTCTTTAACGTGTAATAGTTTTGAGGACAAAACCCCTAAAAGGACGGGAGAGTTGTAAACCATGTCCTTTAGTAATGAGCAAAACCACGAAAGAATCGGTCAATGTGATCTTTAAACCGAATTGGTCTGCAAACCCAACTAATTGGGGATGAGCGAGTTCAAAAATTTCTAACTTCTACGTGACTCAAGAATAATTATAAATTTGTGAAAAGAACCCTAGGGTGCTATGAGGAAGAAAGGCCAAAGCAGTTCAAGAGAACCGGGTCCGAACTGGATATAATCGGTTTATGAACCAAGTTAGTCCATGAACCAAAACAGATAGAGAACGGGCAAATCAAAGAAATTTAACTCCTTTGTGCCATAAAGAAATTTATAAACCTTGGGAAGGAACCTTGGAACCAACTGAGAAAGAAAAACCAGATCGGTTCGGGCGAACCGGACCCGAACCGGATCAAACCTGTTTAAGGACCAAGCCGGTTTATGAACTGGAATTGATAAAGAGATGGTAAACCGGGAATCTTATGGACCCTAAGTGACCTAAGAAGTCACAAAAGACAAGGAAATAGACTTGTGAAGAAATTGGGGATGAAAACCAAATCGGTTCAGGTGAACCAGATCCAAACCGGTTCGGACCGGTTTGAACCACTAATGAACTGAATCTTAAATTCATTTTTCTAGGTGGCTTAAATAATTCAAATTAGAGATTTGAGACCACCATTAGATAGAGAATGAATTTAGAAATTTTTAGATTTGAAAAACTCGGTTGAATGAGGGGTGAACCGACTAGTTTAAGCTTGGAACCCGGTTCGGACCGATCCGGTCTGGTTCGGAATTGTGTCATCTTCTTCCTTAGGATGATAGCAATGTTCACTCACCGGGAAACTGAAGAAACGCCGTTGAAGAAGAAGCACCTCCGTTTGGTACATTTCAGGTCATCAATTCTTGTCATAACGGTGCCAAACGGACGGCCAATGGGTCCCCAAGCTCCTTATATAAAGAGCCCCTCTCCATTTATCCTCTCCACACCTAAAAAGCTCTCTCTCTCTCTCAGTTGCTTAGTTTTTCGGTGAAGCTCAAACTAGAGCTCCGATATAGGGTCAATTCTGAGCCAAAGAAGGCAAGGTCAATTTCATTAGATACGGGGAGAAGTAAGCTACATGGTGGTAGCATCTGTTCGTCCCGAGAGTCGTCGGAGAAGCGCCGGCGTGATCAAATAGTGAAGCGGCTCCGGCAGACTGAAGCTGCCCTATTTTGGCCAAGTTCAAATCAACCAGTTTGAGCCCTCCTCAGGCCAAACCAAGCTCTCCCAACACCATCTCAGCCCTTCCACGGCCGAATTAGGATCGAAAGGTAAGTCAATTCGGCTCCCCTTTACAATTTCAGATCGTTGTTAGAGAGAGAGTTGACAGAATTTCGATGAAGAAATTCTAATTCAATTCCACATCAATTAATGTCATTCTTAATCCTAGGAAGAACCTCTAAAGGAGAGCTACCTGCCCAGATAGAGAGCTCCGACCGTCGTGCCCTCACCGGTGAGAAATCGAAGCATTCTCTCTCTATAGTCTATTTTTCGGTGAAGCTCCGTTTGAGCACATTATGGCATTAAAATTTACAATTCAAAGTTCCTTAGAATCGTATGAACATGTAGGAACTCAATTAAAACTCCAATTTCAACAATTAAAGGTGTTTGGTCGGTTAATTTGATGAAATCAAATTCAACAGTGTTGAAGAGTTGAAATTGGGGGAAATTTTAGGGATTTTCAAAAATTCGAAGGACCAAAATGTAATTTTCTAAAATTAAGGGTCAATTGGTCATGATAAGAATATTAGAGGGCCAATTGAGAAATTTCAGAATTTTTGGGGTAAAATTTACCATTTTTAAAAAAAAAAGGGGGGGGGGGGTAAAATGGTAATTTTGGGAAAATTGAAGGACCAAATTGGAAATTTGGGAAATTAAACCCCTTTGTATGAAATCAAATGATTTGAGGTCCTAAGATAAATTTTAAAAGTTTCGGGACTCGGATTTAGTAAAAACCCAGCAATAGGGACTTAAAGTTAAAGAAAAATAACTTTAGGGACCTAATTGCAAATATATGTAAAGTTGGATTTTCTCATTCATTTGGAACGAATGAAGGCTATTAGTCCAAAGAATAATGAACAATTATGTTGATTTTGTGTAGGAGAACGAGACATTGGAAACGCCAATCAAAGTCTAGCTTGCTAAGGACGGAACCTAACTAAGTGGAATTTCACTGCACTATCGAGTGAGTGGGATTATGTATCATACGCGGTTGGGGATGATAAGTACCTCAGTATAAAAACCCACTGCTTAGTGGTATTTTTAATCATCACTACTTAGAGAAAGTGGTGTGAAAGTTCTACGGAAAAACTACTTACGGATTGTAAGTAGATCATACTCGGTTGATATGATGAGATTTCCTCGAAGGAAGTTGAAAACCCGTTCATCGGTTATGAAAGGAGATGTCCTTATACCGTTTGGTATAATGGATAGTAAAAACCTATTTTGTCGGAAGTGTTCTCCCTGACTGTGTGCCAATGCTTAAAATATTTGGGAGAACTTCTTTACGGGAACTCGAATAGCTCTTATAGGCCAGGGGCCTCGGTTTTGGAACTTGAGGACTAAAATGCCAGTTTTTGAAAAAAAATGCGAACACTGGGCCATTGGCCAATGGACACGAGCAGGAGCTCATAAAAGAACATGATATGTGTGTGTGTGTGTGTGTGTGTGTGTGTGTGTGTGTGTGTGTGTGTGTGTGTGCCATTAAAACTTAATAAGTGAATTGTTTGGTCATGGTACCAAGGCAGGTCCGACATACTCAGTCAACTAGTAGCAGTGCAACATGACAGGTCTTCGGACCAGTTGAGACAAACAGCTACATATTGACTTGAAGTTCGGGACCGTTGGGACAAATGGCACCACATATTATATGGCAAACTTAAGAAAACTTTGCTTGTGCATGCATTATGAGTGCAGGATCATCAACATGGCCATGAGGGGTAGTGATATGTCCTAAGGGCCCTAGATGACCCAGTGAGTATAAAGGTAGATCGTCGTTCCAGGTGTCTGTGTGAAATCTGGAATAGCACCAAGCGCATGAGACCAGGTTGGGGACGGGATAAGGTCTCTATCCTCATACGGACATGAAGAAGTGATTTTGGGATTGTGGGTCGGATGTCGCGTACATCCACTCATTCCCAGGGTAGAAGTGGTTGTACTTTTATCCTGGTGGCAGGAAAAGTCGCTCCAAAGCCACTAGCGGGTTCAGTAGTGATACTAACTTGCGAATGTGTGTAACCTTCATGATGAAGGATGTGTGTTGGGTGATGATACACCGTTAACTAAGAAATAAAGGAAAAACCCAAATTTTTAAAGGAAGGGATTTTTTAAAAGAAAGGAGTCTGGCACACTCCATATAAATATTTTTCTTAAAAGTCAAAAGATTTTCATCCCATTCACTGAGTAGATATACTCACCCCCTCCCTTGTACCCCTTTCAGGAATTCTCGGAAAGCCGAACCTTAAAAGACTTACGCAATTAATCGCCTACAAGACAGGTACAATTAATTTAAATTACTATGCAATTTTGATTTATAATATTCCTGGAAAAAGGTTTAGGTCTAAAGAATGTCTTACTCATTACGGTTTATAATATAAGGGGAAACCCTTTAGTAAATCGGGAGAGTGGCAGGTTGATCACGAGGATCTGACCAAACTAGGTCGGTAAAGTCGCTCCAACACCACAAGTAGGTGTGGTGGACAGACTACCCTACGAATGTATGATCCCTTCATGATGAAGGGTATGTGTTGATTGTTAAACACACCGACTATTGTTAATGAGAAAAAATGGTATTGAAAATCGAGAAATCAAGGAAATGGTTTTAAAAAAATAAGGCGTCTATCACACTCCAATTCAAACTATTTTTTTTCTTAAAATCATGTTTCAAACACCCATTCACTGAGTTGTCGAACTCACCCCCTCCCTTTACCCATTTTCAGGTAACCAAGGGAAAACCTACGTAAAGACCTTTAGTTAGCTAAACCTGTAAGACAAGTATGTAAGTTTAAATCTTATACAGTTTTGATTAATGTTATTCTAGTAAAGGTATAGGTTTAAAGGATGCCTTACTCCTCATTATTTAAAGAAGGGGAAAACTCTTATTAAACTGGAAGAGTGGCGGCTTGCTCACGGGGATTCGACCAAATTGGGTTGGGGCATGACATGCCATGTCATTGTCTTCAACCTCCAATCACTGACAAAGTGAAAAGAGAGAGAGAGAGACGCTGGAAAAGCTATAGTCTCCAGCGACTCAAAAAACTCTTCGGTCAAGTCGCCGTGGCCGAGTTAGAGGACAAGTCTTATGCCGGCGGGTAGCCTGAGCAATTGTTGAGCTCCCTATATAAAGAGCACCCCTCCATTCGATCTCAACATCCCACAATCGACCGAAGAAAATGAATTGCTCAGTTTTCCAGTGAGCAGAAAATCAAAGCTCCAACATCTGAACTTTTCTCCACCTCCGAAGCTGCATTCGGTACCATTAAAACCAGGAAGAAGTCCTCTACACAGTTGCACCATCCATTTCACCCAAGAGTAACCGTAGAAGAATGAGGAAGCTCAAACACTAACACTCCTTGGCTGTCAGCAGCTCGAGCTGCTCGAGCTCAACTTGAGTTGTCCCTAGGCTAATTCTAGCCCCCAAACACCACCTAGAGGTGCCTTGACCTTCCCTCAAGCTAGCACGGTAAGCCCCTCCACCGGAAAACACTGTTCATAGTGCATTTCTATAAGAACTGAAACTAAGAAATTTGCATTGCTCAGGCCACCATTTGAGGCGCGGTTTGATCCAGGGAGGATCCCCGGGAAGACTGCAATTCAGAGGACACAAGAGCTCTGGTTGTCGGACCCTCACCAGTAAGATATTAAAGCTTTCTCTCTATACTAAATTTTACGGTGAAGCATCGTTTGAGCTCATTTCCGAGCCAAATCGAGCGGTTCAAAGCTCAAAATGATGAATGAGGCATAGGAAGACGATTCAGATCACCAATTGAGACAATTAACCACATTTTGGGGATAAATTAAATAAAATTGTGATTTAGGGACCAAATTGTAATTTTTTAGAAATTGGGAAATTTGGGGATTTTTGGAAAATTGGTGGCCAAATTGAAATTTAACAAAAATCGGGGCATTTTCATGCAATTAACTTCCAATTAGGACCCAATTGGGCAATTGGATGAAATGGAGGATCAATTGTAAATTTTTGAAAGTTTAAGGACCAATTTGTAATTTTTGGAAAGTTAAGGACCAATTAGTAATTTTGAAAAAATTAAGTAACAATTGGTAAATTTGGAAAAGCTAGGGATCCATGAAGGGTAATTGGAAGTCTTAGGGACTTAATGGTGATTTAATGAAAATTGAGGATCCAAATATGAGGTTATAAACATTGAGGGACCTAAATGCAATTAAGGCATAGTATGAGGACCTATGCACAAATACCTAAAACTAGGAAGTCCCTTATGACGATCCCCCTAATAAAGTTACCCAAACCATGCAGGAGCCGATTTTTCTAGTACCGGCGCGAGGAAGCGCATCACAACTCGAGGACTCACCGGGAAGGCCACGTCACTACTATCAAGCGAGTGGGATTTTTAGCATCATACCTAGTTGGGGGTGATGAGAATCGTTTTAAAATTTTGAAAAATCATTTTTCTAGGAACGGCCTCCCCTTACTATGTGAAACTGCTTAAACATTTTTGGAGATATTCCTAAGGGGAGCTAGAATCGCTCTGATGAGCTCAAAGCCTCGAATTTGAAAATGATAAGGTTAAAGGCCCCATTCTTTTTTGGAAAACTCATGAAGTGGGCCCAAGGCCAATATGCATGGGTTGGACCCGTAGACAAACGTGAATTATAAGAACCATGAAAACTCTCAGAAAAACTGGAATTGCTGTGAGATTGGCCACGAGATCAAGACAAGACTGACAAGGCTCAATGAGCTAGTGGTAGTGCGCCCAAACTAGGTCGACAGGCCGGTCCAGGCAAATAGTTGTAGGCCATGTTGAGTGTTGGGGCCATTGGACCATTGGCACCAAAGAGCACAGTTAATTGATCAAAACTATTGTATGAATGCATGAGGGATCTGAAAGCATCTAGACGCACGAGAGGGGTAATCAATGGGTCCCAAGGGCTGTTGGACGACTTGGATGCAATAAGGGCAGGTCTGTCATGTCAATTAGTCATGAAGCTCTGATAGCTTCCTGCGCACTAAGACTGAGACTAGATGGGAAATGAGGTCTTGTCCCACTAAGTGGACATGGTGAGATGATCAAGGTTTGAAGTGTCAGACTATAGATATCCACTCAAACTCAGGGTAAAGGTAGTGCACCTCTATTCGGATGGCCGACATGAGAGTTTGAAGTGTCAGACTATTGATGTCCACTCAAACATAGGGTAGAGGCAGTACACCTCTATTCGAATGGTCGGCATGAGGGTTTGAAGTATCAGACTATTGAAGTTCACTCAAACTCAAGGTAAAGGCAGTGCATCTTTATTCGGGTGGATGGAAAAGATGCACCGAACCACAAGTCGAATGGTCAGAGACCATTCTGCGAATGTGTGATCCCTTTCTATGATAGAAAGGGCATGTGATTGTTTGCTAAGGCATCTCCCGAGTAAGGGGAAATGTTCAAACTCATATTACAATAAATTAAAAGCATAAAACTTTTTCAATAGACTGATTTTTTGAAAACTCTCTTCCCAACCCCCACTGACTGAGTTGTAGAAACTCATCCCCCTCCCATTAATCTTTTCAAGAAAAACACCTCACCTCGACGAGCCTAGGCTAGGAGAAGAAGCCAACGATACTGCCATCAGGTAACTTTTATGTTTTGTAAACTTTTGTTATGGAAAACATGTACTACAACGTCTTTACCTTCCTCATACTAATTAGTAGAAATATTAGATTAGCACAAGGAAGAGCGGAGGGTTGATCACATGACTCCGACCAAACCAGGTCGAGGTGTGAGATGAGAAGGGTCAGAAAGCTGGTACAGTACCATCACCCTGGCCACCCCAAAATGACCGAAAAGCTCGAGCTAAATTTTGGTCACCCTCGACCTCAAGTGACTGGGTTAAGCTCTCCATAACTCCCCAAGACCAACCCTTGACCTCTAGGAACCTTCGAGGTAAGTCAATTCAACGGAACAGTGAAGTTGAAGAAAAAGATACACTAAACTTATCTTTTCAAATTCTCTGTTCTCAGGCAATCATTTCACCTGAGGTTTATCCTAGGAGATTCCCCTCCACAAGCATTAGTAACCCCTCTCCAGAGCTCGGACTACCGTCCCCTCATCGGTAAGAAAATCAAGCTCTCTATCTCTAGAAAATTTTTTGATTAAACCTCATTTATTAGCCAAATGAGGTGTTTCAAAGATTGAAATGACGAGGGGAACATGGTGAAGGTGGTCCCAATCATGAATGGGAGCAATTGTCCATGTTTGGGTTTTTAATTGAAGGAAACAAGTTTTCGAGGGTCAAATGGCAATTTTGGGGAGAATTGGGGCAAATTGAGAATTTTGGAAAATTGAAGGCCGAATTGTAATTTAAATGAAATTGAGTTCATGAAATGAACTCCCAATTTGATGAAATTGGGGGCCAATTGGTAAATTTTGAACGTGTGAGGACTAATTGCCAATTTTGGAAAAATTGAGTGTCAATTGGTAATTTTGGAAAAGTTAAGGACCTTGGAGGGATAGTTTGAGATCCTAGGGACCTAATTGAAAATTTTGAATGTTTGAGAGGCCTTCATGCCAAAAACTTACCTCATGTACATGTACGAACCCTATGGGGACATATCGAACTGGAACGTGTGCGATAAGGCACAAGTAGGACTAGACGTCTAGCTAGGGCAAACTAGCCTCATTTATTAGGTGAGTGGGTTTAGCATCATGCCTAGTTAGGCTGATGATTTTAGTATTCCTGAATTAAAAAGGGTTGTCCAAGATTGCACTCCCCTAACTAATTGAACAAGCTTGAATCTTTTGGGAGGTTGTCTTGACGTTGCATGAGACATGCAAAGGTCGGATGATGTTGTTCAAGCGGGCCCAAGGCCAATGGGCACGAGCGTAGGCCCATAGACAAGATGAGTTGGATGTGCTTGAAAAACTCCCATAAGAATCGGTGAATTGTGTGTATTGATTACAACACCGAAGCTGGGCAGGCAAACTTGTTAGGTTAATAGCTACTGAATCGAAGTTGGGTCATCGAACTCGTTGGGCCAGTAGTTATGAGACCGAAGCCGGGTTGTCGAGTCTGTTAGGCCAGTGACACCAAAGACGATGGCTATAATAAACAAAAATTCTTGATTTTGCATGCATGAGATGTGGAGACATCGAGACGCTTGATATGGGGTAGGGGTGGTTCCAATGGCTGTTGAACGACCTAGGGAGTATAAGAGCGGATCATCATCCAATATGTCGAGAAGCTCTAGAAGTTTCATGCGCATAGAGATCGAGGTAAGAGGGAAAAAGAGGTCTCATCCCACAAAGCAGACACGGAGTATGACTAGGGTTTGAGGGTCAAACACATGATGTTCACTCAAACTCATAGTAGGGGTTGTGAACCTCTATCGGGGTGAACGGTAAAGGCGCTTCGGTCCACAAGTGGAACAGTTGGGGACTGTTCTGCGAACGTGTAATCCCTCTCTATGATAGAAAGGGTGTGTGATTGAGTGCCAACCCGAGAAGGGGTAGAAAATGGAATGCCACGAATATGACAAACACATAAATAAGTACATCCCTAAGATTTTTCCACACTCACTGAGTCATGAAACTCATTCCCCTCTCCTTAACATTTTTCCGTAAGGAAAAGACTACCCCAGAGTTTCTTACGCCAAGCCTCAAACCTAGGTACAAATTGCACTTTCAGTTTTGTATAATGTTATTACAGGAAACATGACAGGTAGTGCGCCTAACTCTTTATGACCTAGGGGAGGAATCACTCCTCGAGGTCCAGGAGAGTGGCGGGTTGATCACGAGGTTCTGACCAGCTAAGTCGGGGCATGACAAGATGCCTCCAAAAAGATCAAAATAATAAGAGACCAACTCAAGATCGCCTAAGATATACAAAAGAACTGTGTTGATAACCGACACTATGAGTTAAACTTCGAAGTCGGCAATAAGGTGTTTTTGAAGGTATCCATGTGGAAGGGCATACACTACGGTTTCAGTACAAGGGAAAATTAAACTCAAGATATATCGACCCTTACACAATGGTATAGAGAGTTAGCCCAGTAGCTTATGAGCTACAACTACCATTAGAATTGAAGAGAATTCACAATATGTTTTACGTCTTAGTATTAAGGAAGTAAGAACGAGATCTAAGACATATGTTGGACCAACATCCACAAGAATTAGAAGAGACATTGGTGTAATAGTTGGGGTCAATATGTATTATGGATCGCCAAGGGAAAAACCTTATGAGAAAGAAGATTGACATGGTGAAGGTATTATGGCACTTCAACCAGGTAGAACAAGAAAATTGGGATTCCAAAGATGTCAAGAGGGAGAAATACTTGCATATGTTTTGAATATTGTTGTATGATTGTGTAACAATTAAACAGGGGAATGAATCATTTAGTTTTGAGGACAATACTCCTAAAAAGGATGGGAATAGATGTAACACCGTAATTTTAAAAAATGCAATTTGACCCAATTGGATAAAAAATTAAGGTCGAAATGGGAATGGGAAAATTGAATCAGGATTGGAAATCAAATCGAATTGAGAAGTGGATCAAACTAGAATTTTGTATATTTGGCAAAGTAACTTGAGTTGCTCCCAAAGTATCTCCTTAATCCGTAATCAAGGATCGAGAAATAACTAATAGAGAATGAGTTTGAAAAGGGATCAAACTGACTCGTACCAAAAACTCCACGATTTTTTCGATGAGTTTCATGGTCCTAGATGGTAGGAAATAAACCAATAGATTTTTTTAAAAATAAATTAGGCCAACAATTGGTTGAATTAGAGGTGAATGGAGCAAGAAATGACCAAATTTGGCCAAACTAGTTGGGAACTTCACTTGAAACATGTCTAGAATAGTTTTGGATTGGTCGAATAGGATGACAAATGCACGGGTGCATGGCACCCCCCACGTGCTGCACACACCATCCCGTCAGTCTGAAACCAAGATCCGAAAATGGATCTTATCTTCGTTGAAAATTGAATCCTAATCTTAGGTGGAAACAAATTCTTGAAAGGGGAAGTTATGGCCATGTATCCCTTGAGGTCCTAAAGACTTATGTATAAGGCTTGCCTACACCCCCCCTCCCCCTTCTCCATCGGCGGCTCACCGTAATCCTCTAAGGAATTGAACTTACTCTATTTTTCAGTGATCTGATTTGTAGAGATGATAAATTTTTTTTACAACCACCAAATCGAGTGATTCAAGTGCACTTGGAACTCCACTTAAGTTAGCTTTCCAATATAAACTCAGCCTGACACAAGTGATAAATCTACTAACACCAGCGTGATGAAACAACAAACACGCTATCCGTCTGAAAACAAAGCATTCACTTCTCGGAAAATTTTTGATGGCCCAATGGCCAAGTGTTGCCAAGAAAATTTCCATGAACTACTCTTGGTCCTAGCTAGTCAACTCCACTAACCTCTTGAGCATTGGGTAAGTATTGAGGACAAATAAATATATAAAAATCCTAACTAGCCTCCAGACATATCATTGTATAGTTAAATTCCATTTGTGGACGACTCCAACATTCGTTTGAGGTGATTCAATAGTCCACAAACTCCTTTGGGAGTCGGCTTTCTATTTGCATTGGTGCCACTGACCAAATTGCCGTTTCTGATGTGATCCAAACTTTGACCCAATTTCTATCATATTCTGATGAGATTTAGAAAATGGTAATGTCTCAGCCATCCCTAGCTTAACAGGGACCATGGCGACCTAGGGGGAGTCCTTAGGGATATGTCATAAGTTGTTCATAAATTTTGGGATATGTTTGGATGGAGTATAGAAAGGTATGGGATCAAAATGTAATTTTGGTAAATTTAGAAGACTCATTTAGGAATGAGAAATTTTAGGGGTCTCTAAGAGAGTTTGAAGGTCTAGGGACCCACAGGAAAGGATGGAAAGGATTGGGGACTCTAATGATGGGATTTAGAAATTTAAAGGTTTAAGTGGAACCTTAGAAAAAGTTTAGGAGTAAAATGGTAAATAGTGTAAATTTTGGGCAAAAATATAATTTTTAAGACTTGTATACCAAAATGAGAGTAGAAAAAGTTTAGGAACCTGAAATAGAGATTTGAAAAGTGTAAGGTACTAAAAGGATGCGTTTGAAAGCATAAGGGCATAGTAAAATTTTAAGAATTTTAAGATCTAAAATGTAAATGTTAAGAAAGTGAAGTGTGTAAGTGGAAAAACTTAGAGATTTTTGGGCATTATAGTAAATATGATCAAATATTAGGGAAAACATTGGATTTATGAATAATGATAGAATTAATAGTATAAATGAGTTACTTGACATGCAAATCGAGTAAACCATACCCAATGAGCAAAATTGTAATTTTTAAAAAATTATAGGATAATACGAGAGATATCAAGAGGAACCAAATCTAACTATAGTTATACAATTCATATAGAGTAATCTAATACACTATCATACGTGGATCATACTACTTGATATAATTGGAAAATCATCGAGACGAACAAGTTTTGGATAAAATAGTGATTAAATTTATTGACGACAAATATGATTGGATCGAACACTACACTTTATGTCTATCTATGAACTCTATGCTTATGTGTATTTTTTTTTAAAATAAATTATTATGAAAACGTTAAGGAAAACTACATGAAGGCATATTTTATAACATATATGATTCATGTCATATTATATATAGAAAAGGAAGGCTTAATATATGATTAACATAGATGCACACTAAAGCTCAATCAATTTTGATCGTGAGGTCCCTCAGTAGCTTGAATAGTGGGGTCCATCGATAAAGAACCAAACCTCAAGAAAAATCTAATTCTATTATGGAAGTATATACAACTATGTTATTGATATATATGATTATGTGTGATGAGATATTGACATCACACTTATTCTCGTCGTAAATTGAAAGCGATGTATAAGAAGGAAATAATGATAATAGCTTTTAAGTTATTCGAATTTATTGAGGGTCCAAATATACATGGAAGCATACAGGATAACTAGAGTATATAAATAGTCAAGGATACTCATATACCTAATTATATATATTTTTTTTGAGACACTTAGAACATACTTGTGCCATGTTTAATTTTTTTATTATATATGTGGTGAGTTGAGAGCTTTAAGGTGATAAATCTAAATATAAAATCATAGGACGAAAGATTTAAAAGAGGAGAATTTATAAAAATTAATATGATATAATAGTTATAAAAAAATATACATATATATAAATTTTGAATTAACTCTAGGGTACATCGCATGAATTAGCTCAAAGTTATTAACCTTATTTTTTAAGTTGTAAGTGCACCTGCTACTCTATAAAAGTCTATAAAGTTGGATATCACTCGAGTACTTTGAAGTACTATCTACCTGAACTTTACAACAAAGAGACATGAGTTGCATAATATCGTTCCTAAAATCAACATACCAACCAAAATATAAAGTAAATATATCTCTACCATAAGAAGTCTGTAATGGGTCCCCATATATTAGAGTAGAATGTTACCTCAATTTATATATTATTGCTTTAATTCGAATTGTTATACGACACGACTCCTACTCCGAAGCCTTACTTGAAAATGATAGTTTTTAGGGGCGAGCTTTATTGAAGGGCTTAATGAATAGGAAAAAGCTAACCTTGAGTATCCAAAAATTCAATATTGGTCCATTCATACTCGGAACCGTTTATAGCTAGATTGAAAATAATCAATATTTATATTATGTACTAATTTACACAATGAAGATTATTATAGCGTACAAAAATAACCTTAAAAATCATTTAGTTTCAATGTCTCTGAAAATGACTAATTTCAATTTTATTGCCTAAATGGTATCCATATTCACCACCGTAGTAAGGCGGGAAATATGATCCTTAATAGTTCACAGCTATTCACAATTTATCACACAACCACTAATAACCATTAGGATTGGCTTCGAGTCACAATTGTAGTTAGTTTTGGTCGTTCTCATCCATGTTAGTCCCTAAAATCTAAACTTTGGGGGATTATTTCTTATGAGGAATGACAAGCATCCCACCTTGTTACCTTGTCACCTACTTAAGCGGTGAATCTCATCTGGCGGGGGCGACCAATGAGTATTCCCAATCATCCACCTCTGTTGCGAGCCATCAGATTCTATTATTTAGTGGATTTAAAGTATGTACCTGATAAAAATTAAACATTTGACATTATATCCGCCTTCCAAAAGATCCGTAGATCCATGTCATATATTTGCACAATAAAATTTAGAACATAACAGTGCTGCTTAAAAATGCATTTTTCCTACTATTACGTGATAAATACCCTGTCCGAACCTCAAATTCTCAAAACCTCAAAATCACTAGTGAGTCCAACCAAAATTATACAAGAAGACAATTAATTCTATTAAATAGTTATAATATAATTTTATTAGTTAATATTATATTATAATATTATTTATTTTTAGTTTTTATTAGTCTAATTTTATAAATAAATGTATTGTAATATAATACAATAATTCACTTATCAATAAAATCATGTCACAAGTTAGCTAACATGTTATCTATCGATATATTGTACTCTTTTATTTTAAATTTAACCTATATAATTTTAAATTCAAGCTATTATAAGAGCAGTTCGATTAAATAATTTTATTGTGAAAAAATTTATCCTAATAAATTTACTACATATATTTAGTTAAGTGTTTGTACCCTATCCTAGAATAATATAAAAAATGGTTAAGTTTTATATAAAACAACTTTGTTTTACATGCAAGTAAAATATAGTGTATATATGTCAAAACAGAATATAAAATGGGTTCCATTTTATTTTAATTTCTAATATGTCGCACGAAATACGAAACGATTGTGGTGTATTTTATTTTTTCGCTATAATATATGAATATAAAACGGTGATTATTTAATAAAATTATATCATAATATTTTTATATTGGTTATTTCTTTCCTTATTTTATTATGAACTTATAACTTATAAATAAAGTTGAGGTCATTTAGTTGATGTAGTGTCTATTATTTTAAATTCAACAAAACAAAAGTGAAGCTTGCGCCCGATCATCTCGCCACTGGAAGGGTTTTGAGCATGAGAATGCCACTGTAGTGGATTAAATACTGGTGGATGAAGGCTGGAATCTAACAAGCGTGAAACAGATTGTGGCCATGCTCATCACCTATGGGTTTTGACAATTTGATGCACCAAAGGTACGTGTGATTATCACTTACACGTTATGTTTTCCATCACACAATCCTTGGATGCATCATTTATCAAAACCAAGACACTGCAACAATAATCTGGCATCAACTCAAATGAATACCGCTTTTTCCAGAGACTGACTGGGCTTTTACACCAAGAGACCCAATCTACCATCCAAACATTCAATCTCCCATCATATTAAAGCAAGCATTAAAGATTAGAAATGATCTCGGTGGGATAAATAATGGGATATTACAAAGAGTAGAGTAACATTTCTATAGCACCACCACTTACCGGAGAGATTTTCATATGCCATATGCTGTCCATCCATCCCATAGCTGACAGAGAAATCTACTTGTACGAAGAATTGGTTACAAAAACTAACCCACTGTAAATTGATCCTTGTGGACTTTACAGCCGAACCTCGGGCAAATAGACTTCAGTGACCTCACCCGCTTCTGCCAGAAAAAAATCCACACCCAGTGGCTTTGGCGTTACAAGGATTCATTCCTCAATTGTACAAACATATCTCTACTTATTGAATATCCCATCTCTACTTATTGAATATCCCATACGGACCTACCCCTACTGAGATCCAAATTTAATCCACTGAATAACTGATCCTTAGGACTAGAGTTCCTATTCCCAGCATAATATTGAGCTTTCTGCTGCTGCTGTGGAAGTTGCTTTTCCCACATCTCAGGATTCCTCTCCAAAGGGCTGAACCAACTAACTTGTCCGTTTTCAGGATATCCATTCCTATAATCGAGGGTCATTGGAGAAGAATTCTCTGGAAAAATAATCCTCTTCATGTCTTGAGGGTTAAAATAATAAGACCCTTGTGGCTCTGTCGTAACTGCAGGAGATGGGATTGGAAAAGTGCAGAAGGAGCTGACACAGTCACCTCTTCCTGGCTGAGATTCTGAGAAGAATCCTGCCTCATTGCTGTAATAGTCAGTTTTCCCTCTTGATCCATCAAAATTCTTCGGGCTCAGGGAAGAGAAGCTGCCATTAAAAGGTTCTGACGCTTCAAGTTCTGCAAGAAGATCAGACACTGATTCCTCAGGCAATGGTGTCAACTCAACAGGCTCCGAGACCATGGACTGCCAACTTAATGGACCCAGAACAAAGGGAGGAGGCAATAGCTGGACACTTCCCAAAGTCAAGGAGGTTGAACCATCCATGTTGCATATTTCCGTCAGTTTTTGAGAAGCAGAAACAACATTGGAGTCACATTCCCTGTTTACGACTTTGTTGTTGGCCATCTTGCCATCCACTATACTTGAAGTGCTAATCCAGCTATGAGCTGAGTCCCCAATGCAAACATCTGGAGATCTGAAATTTTCAAAGGCAGGTTTCTGAGCAGGCCCCAGAAGAGCAGGGAAAGTGGTTTCTATTCCCTTGGTCTTCTGTGGAGTTGTAAGGAGTGAATTAACTAAAGAACCTCCTGGGTACTCATTAGGTGAACTACCAACAAGGGAAGATGCCTTCCAATTTTGTCGAATGGACTGAGCTGAAAAATGACCTTTGCCATCGTACACCTTACCTATTGAAGCATCATGAATTTGACCCACCCCTATATGACGATGGCTCAACATCACCTTACTATGATCGAACTCTTGACCTTGGTTGGCCCCCAACAACATTTCAGAGGGACCAACAATCTGTCCTGAAAAATATCTACATTCTTTTTCAATATTTTTTTCACTTTTGATGTTATCACACGAATAATGGGAGCCCAGTTCACTCTTTGTGCCATTAGTGTTCACACTGATGCTAGAAATCCCATCCAAGCTACTGTCTCGATCATCAGAGTGCTTTACATCCTCCCGTGAATGCAAGGCCGATTCCTTAAGAAAGTGACCTTCCAAAGCATTACTTAGGAGAATAGAATCCTCATACTTCTGATCAGTCCTCCAAATCCTCTGATTATGATGAAAATCACCAAGTGTCTGCCATTTCCTCATCTGAATCATAGTGAAGGGTCCTTGGACCTTTCCATTTGAGTCCTGGTCACATGAAGTGAAATTAGATTCTAATATATTTTCTTATGAATTATTATACAAATATACAACAAAATGACAGATTTCTTGATTCCCCGTTGTGACTTGATTGTTTATAATACCTGGTAATGCCATATTTTGCATGTCTCATCATCATTGACTGATTGTTCTGTTGCAGTAGAAAGTGGCGATGGTGAAATTTCGGATCCAATTCCTGAAAGCACTTCCTTAGTCACAGAACTGACAGCATCAGCATGACTGCTGCCAGTAATCCAACTGCTGATTCTGGAATTTTCACTTCTTTTGTTAAGTAGATGTTCATTCACAATCTCAGGCTGCTGATAGGAAGATATCTGCAATAACAACAGCCATGACCACATCAAGGTTGTTCTGAATCTTATTTCTGACACATTGATATGCAATTCATGTAAAAAAAATGAGGAAATTAACTGAAGGATAGTATGCTCATCACACAATGGAATGCCAATGATTCAATGGGAAAGAATAGCTAAGACCATAGATTTCTGGCTTCCTCTAAAAGATAAAAAGGAAAAAGCTACTGGCCAGAAAAAAAAATAATTTGTGTGCATAAATCACAGCAGCTTATTTTTATTTAACAGTTTGCAGACAAAAATGGCAACAGTCACCATTAGACCTAGAATAGCTCACAAATAGTCAAGCAACATGTGAAGATTAGAGACTGCTAGTAACACCTGAAAGAAGGGATGGCCTAAAGTTGGCTGTGGTGGCAGCAAGTTGGGCGATTTCTAGGTTTAATATAGAGTGATAATGAAATAATTAGTCCCAGCACAAAGGAACAATATTCCAAGGAGCTTCCACCCAACAACCAAATTGTAACTGTCTAGATTTTATGATTTCGTCCGACAAAATAACAACAGATTTTGTCTGTAGGCATTGAATAGCCAGCTACTTACATAATTAACTTGCTCAGCTTTGACCCTAGGTCCCTTCAGTTGTATTACATCCTGAAAACATAAAGTTGCCAGCCATAGTCAAACTAGGTTTCCAGCCATGTTTGATACAAAAGAAAGAGATTATGATGCAAGAGCTATCACATAAAATGATCTGCATATGGTAACTTATCTGTTTCATTCATATAGATATTTCTGTTTCCTCCAATGAAGCATGTAGTTAGCAGTTTCACCTAGAAAGAGAGGAAATATATGCACACCTACCGTACTAAACCATTTAACTTTGCCGCTAGTGACATTCTGCACGAACTGCCTGCACTCCTCCTGGGTGTAAATAATAGGAATTAAAAGTAAAAATCTTGAGTTTCTATGCATTCTAAGAAGCGCCTTATACAGTTGAACATATAAATATTATAAAGATGATACAAATCCAAACATTCATCTGAACTGACAGTTTTATGCAACAGTTTTCATGTAAAGTATGACCACTGATGTACTCTGATATCTACCAAAGGAGTTCATTTATGTTCAGCAATAATGCCTTCCCATTTTCTTGAAATATTGACTTCTTTCTCCAAAGATAGAAAAAAGAACGGTAAAAAAATCAACAATCACAGTGTTATAGTTCATGAAAGAGAAAAGACAAGTAAAACTTCTTCAAGGAGGAGGATGACACATAGCAGTGTGAGGCAGCTGCATTATTATGATGTGCCTATCCAACTTTAAGAATTGAAGATAGTGCGAACATGTCTCTTAAAAAACTGGATTTCTAAATGGAAGAAATTAAGAATTTGAAGAAATATGTTTGATCACCTCAGAGAAGTCATGATCTGAGATCTCATGAATTGGTATGACTTCTTTCCTATCAACATTCAGTATCTCGAGTTTGATATTTGTGTATTTATCACCAATTTTGTACAGTTCAATGGCCTTACTTGTGCCTGCATATCAAGCCACATCATTCAGTTAAGTTCTTAATCCTTTAGTCATGGGTTGCACATACTTGGTCAATAATTAAATTTAAAAGGAACAGATATGATCCAAAATTGTCCACCTCACCAATAAACATAAAATAAAGAATATATCATTTGGTTAACTTTCACAGCCCTTTGCAGTTTCATTAGATGGTAACTATATTCACACAATAAATAAATGGGAAATTGATGTCCCACATTCTTGTACACAATTATTCCCACCTATAAATCTTTTAAAGGATCCTAACACTACCTACAAATGAGGAATTAATGTCTTTTCAAAACTCATAGCAGATGTTACTATACTTTATAAAACTTGCAGTAACACAGAAATAATGTCTATATCCAATAAATATGTAGCAACAATACTGCATCAAGAATGAGTTGGATAAAAATTTATTTAGGAATCAATATATTGTGTGCTGACAGGATTTTTTTCCCAAAAGTGCCGACAGGATTCAACCATAAAAAATATGAGGACATAAATAACAATGTTTAAATTATATACCAGCAACTTGGACTAGTCTATGCATATTTTGCTTGTCATCTTGGCAAGAAATTCTTATTCGAACAACAGATCCAACAGCTTTTCTCTTGAACTGTTCAACATCATCAATTAGATTCTCTATCAAACTCCGTCGTAGATAGATTGAGCTAATCCTCTGAGAATCCAGCATTGCATAATCATCTTGATCAATATGGTTTTCCTTCTCATCCAACCTTTCAAAGGATTCAAGCATCTTATCATTACACACCATAGGGTGCTCAGATTTGTTCAAATCAATATCCATCAGCCCGGAAATGCCATCGAAATTGGTAACGCGAACAGCTTCATCTAATTGGGGAATTTCTTTTACAAGAAAATGGGAATCAAGAAGCTTCAACATTTCAAAATGATCTAAACTAACTCTTCCAAACAGCTTTCCCAGCCTTATGTCACAAAAAATTTCCCATTTCTCTTTTGGATCCCGAAGGTTGTTTCTATCAACATATTCTAATAATAGAGCTTGGACTTCAAACTGAGACAAGGCAGGCATATCGCCCCCTTTCATATACCCAACAAATTCAAGCAGCTCGTTAGATGCCCAGCCTGAGCTACCATGTAAATATGAAGATCGATGATTGCCCATTGTTCCAAAATCTGACTTAGCATAGCCATTAGATAACTTCTCAATGGAACGCTTGCACTTGATTTTTCTTTCTTTCCGAAGATTTTGAGCTTGGGTTATTTCATCTACTGTCATTGATAGCTTTGCTTTTAAATCAGTCCAATAAACCTTAAAAAGGTACTCCCAACTGCTTTGATCATCAAAATCTACTTGAACCTGTCAAGATTAACATTTACATATAGAAGTTACAGAAAGTCTTGCAAATAGGATTACTTGAATGTATGGGGCAACTTTAATGCCTCTAATCAAGATGGAGTAATTTATGATAACTGAAAAAGCTATTTGAAATACAAAAATTGCTATTCACAAAGACCATATTCAACAGAGAACAAAGCTTCGCACATACTCAGGTACAAAATGCTCTCAACACCAAAGAAACATGCTCATAGCTGGGGGAAAACATGAACTAATCAATCTATGACCCCACCATAGAAGCAATCAGAGATGAAGAGACAGCGACATACCATATCCTTGTTTCCTTCTTTGACATTTTCAATGAGCATTATAGTCCCCCTACACGTGGAACATAGTCCCTTATTTTCTCGGATGCATATAAAATCAGCCCTTCTGTAGCATGACTTGCATAAAGAGTGTGGGCAAGTGTAACACATGTAATGGGCTTTCTTTTGACAGGAGGTACAAATATGCCACCCTGAAAAGCATGTAGAACAAGGAAATCCAATCAGATCATATATTATGGCCAACATTATACAAATTAAAGCATATCAACAAGGTGGTTGTTGTATGCCAGCAAAAATGGTACACTCAATGTATGTTCCCATGAAAATAATAAGGGAAACTGAAGACTAACAAAGCAGAAGGAAAATAAGCTAACTAATGGCAGTTATGAAGAGTCCATATTCTGAAATATACAGCACTTTCTACACTACAATGAATGCTACCCAATATAGTAATACATTATGAATATGCAAGGGAGTAGGACTACTGCAACCCAAGCCATGTAAACTACAATAATAAACATCTATAACCAAATAGAACCCAATAATGTAGAAATTCAAGAAAGGAAGCAAAGGCACACTCCATTAGAGGCACAATTCATAGTTCATGCAATCCCTTCTTCTCCGGAAAAGTACTATGAAGGCAGCTTATTCATGTCACAAACATAAGTTAACTTGAATTTTAGCGCAATGTACACAACTGAAATGATGATCACTCAATCACATACCACAACTCCACCTCGCCTTAGATCGGAAGAAGGACTGGCTCCTTTTGATACAGCTTGGATGATAAGCCTTGGGGCAGCCCCTAAGAGAAACAACTTGGCATGAGTGATCAGCATTTATGCCACAACGTTCAACAAGAATAATTAAAGCCACATTATTGATTTCATGAATATCAAAATAATTGTCTGTTAGTCTGTGTCAAATAATATCACCAGAGGATATGTTAGAAACTCCTACTGCTTGAACAGCATAGGATGCTTCTTTTCATAAAAGTTAAAAAAGGACAGATTGCCAATCGAGCTGTCACATTCTCGATTCAAGTTGACCAAAAGATTGGGGCCACTTCTCCGTCAAATTCCTCAGAATTCATTGAACTGTATTATCACCCAATTACTAGTTATACTTTCTATATCTACCAAATCCAAGCATTTTGCCTACTAACCCTCTAGGTAATTGAGCAAAGCTGCCATGCAAAGTACAGCTCTACCGGAGAACATCTGTTACTTGTTTAAAGAAACAAAGATACAGCCTTCCAAATTCAGAATTAACGAAGTCAATTGCTCTCCTTTCCTTTTCCGACACAGGAAACCCAATCCAAACGTAGCCCCTAGAACGGCTATTGGACCCCAAATTGAAGGAAAAAAGAAGAGAAACATTCACGAGAAGAAGGAACAGAAGCCCACCGGTGATCACAGACAACGAGCTCACCGCCATCGAAGCATATAAAGCAGACGTCCTCCTCATCCTCCTTCTCCTTTTTCTTCAAGACCGGCTTCACCTTCTTCGCAGAAGCCCTAGGCGCACGGCCCCTCTTCCTCCTGATCACCACCTTCTCAGCTGCCTCGATTTCAGGACGGCAGCAATCTCCCCCTGCAACGTCGGCAACCGAGGAATTCAATCCCGTCACCAGTCCGGGACCCAGACCCTTTTCTGAGACCTCCGAGACGACTGCCAGTGATTCTCCACACCTCTCCCCTCCTTCACCGGCGTCGCCACCGCCTTCATCGGAAGCGTTCAAGGAGCTGGTGGGTTGGTCGTCAAGGGTTTTATGGGAGTTAGAGTTCATAATCGGACAAGTTAGAGGTTGGTCAGGGGTAACTGGAGGGTTCGATTGAAGGAAGGAGTGGTGTTGACTATCGAGGTAGAAAGATCGAACACGGAGAAAGGGAAGAATAACAGCAGTATCTGGGGAGGGAGAGGAGGAGGGCGAGGAAGAAGATGAAGAGGAAGCAGCAGGAGCATGTGCAAATGGATGGACGTGACAACGCACCCTGTCTTTCTCCTTTTCCCGGAGTCCGCTTTTCCTTCCTTTTCCACTTAACTGAAGTTAGAGAGAGAGAGAGCTTTTGTTTTGTTCTGCGTGGATAAATACAATACCAGATAGAGAGGAGACTAAGAGTGAGTCAAATGTCAAACGCGGATGAATTATTTCTTAATCATTTAATTAATTAATTAATATTGTTATAATTGAAGATTAGTTAAACGCTACGGAGGAAATGACTACATAAAAATTACACTATCTAAATTAAATCCTTGAAATTTAAAATTGAATTGGTGAAGTTTTAATGAGTGATAATTATAATAATTAAATTATTATTTTAAATATATTTTAAAATTTTAATCACTGAAATAAAAAAAAATCTCATTGGATTCCCAGAGTTAAATTTACTTCAACTTTTTAACAAGTGCGGGTATGGGGGAGACAAGTAGCTAGCTAGCCACCATTGTTTGTTGTTTCTTTAATTAATTAGAGCAGCCAATCCACATGTGAGTCCACCAGAGTGTTCAAACTTCCAAGGCTCTCACTCTCTCTCTCCTTCTCTCCACGCTTTGAACTCCACTTTAGGGTTTCCCAGCTCCCTTGTTTCTCTTTTGCTTCCCCTTCGATGACGACGCTGTTGAGTCCAGCATCCAAGCCGATCGGCGCTTTTACAGAAATCTATGCACCCGGTCCTACCATCAGCTCCTTCAAATTGATCGGCACTGATAATTCATGCATCTATTTCTCTGAAACACTCAACTTCCTCGGCGAGTAACCTTTTTCAGTTTCAGAGTCGCCATCTCTGACTTACGTACTCCTACTCAGTGTCGCTGTCGCTGGAGACTCGGACAAGGACTAGAGTCGCCTGCAAAATCCACATGATGAGGTTAACTTACAATGGTGCAAGTAATTTTACTTGTATGCTTAATGACCTATGGATGGGGCTCTCCTTTGTTTTATTTTGAATAACTTCTGCCTATAATAAGAGAAATTCATTGCTACTTGGCCTAATCCACGTATATCATCTAATATACACAATCAAGTTATGAGCTATATCCAATATATTTTACCTCATGTACATCATTGAAAACTTAGACTATTATGAGGGAATTTGTGACTATTCATATTCTTATATCATTGATGTATGTGAGTCCCCCAATGCAGCCTTTATCCATTTGTCCATATTGCGTCTGTATAAATCCCGGCTCTCCATTGGATCCTCTCCTTCTCGCCTACCTCCCATACCTCTTTTTCAAGTAAAGGCTGCATACCATCTCTTCTTTCCTTCTTCCCCGCAGTTTCGCTAGTGTCTTTATTCATTGGGCTGAGGATTCTCTCTATTGTCGGGGCAACGTGCGACTCTAGTGGGACCCGCATAGATTGGGACCCGCATAGATTGGGACCCGCCTTGGCAAATGGTCCTGCCGTCCCGCAAAGAGTTTCCCTTCCCCCACCTTCCGCTGCTTGCAGCCCATCTTCTTTTGTCATTTTCCTCCTGCAATTATGAAGTTGCAAATTTCTAATAATTTGGAAGATTGAAGGTCAAAAAAAGGGGAATTAGGTCTGTAAATCGGGTGAGAGCCGAGTATCCTAACTAACTAGACTAGAACGGAACTATAATCTCTTTTAAACATGAATTTATATATCTAACAGATCCACGGACCCATCATATTAAAACTAAATAAATCTATGCTAGAGTTTGCCAGCACATGTTCCTTTATTCTGAACAACCAACGAACAAATGTCACTATACCACCTTGTGAGGATAACCCACACTATACCATTCCAAAGTAAAAGAGGGAAAAATAAAAAGAGAGTTGAGTTCGCCATTGGAGCCGCAAAGTTTGCACCTGGATTCCCCTGCAGACACTCCCATTCATCATCTCCTATCATTGCTGCAATGAAGAAAAAGTTCATGTGCTTTAGAAGAAAAAAACCATTATGTTTGATACTGCATAAGAGCTAGGATAAAGAGCTTTGGTGAGGAGTTTTTACCGTGGTATCTTCTTCTCAGAATAGCATGAATCAAACAGATGATGTAATCATTGAAGATACCGACTGACCTCATTGAATGGTGTCTGTTCATGCACCCGATGCGGTTTTGTATTCAGATCTATCATCTTTGAGTCCACCTTAGCTAGCTTGTCAGCATCATTTGCACTGGGAGGGCATAAAGCTGGCTCCCTGCTGTTGTTATTATGATTCTCCCCTGCCATAGGCATTGAGTTTTGATTTTGCGGATGCCCTCTTCTTGTATCTCCCAGCTCCGCAGGCGGTGGTACAGCTGACCCCTCACAGTTTGCTTTGTCCCCAGGAAACTACACAATACCATCATGTTGTATATCATGAAAATCGCCATAAAATCACAAACACATGCTGATGATTGGCCAAGGCCAAGGGTGTACAATATATAACAGAATCTATAATGGATTCAACTCTATCCCGAGGCATTCAACGTAGGAAGCGCACAGAGAAATTTAGGGCTTATTGGTACCTCTACTCTCTGCCTCAATAGGAGATATCTCTCATGGGTTCGCTTGCCCCCGACATGAACAATCATATCGCAATGCAGGCACAATGAAGTCCCATCTACCTCACAGTAAAAGAAAGCTGCATATGCACATGATTCACCAATGATGGAGTGAGTACATATTCCTTTTTCTAGACAGAACTGGCTAGTGAACAGCAGCAGCATGCAAAACGATGAACAAGAACAAAATGGGTACCAGGAGCATTTTCACAAATATCACAACGGGGAACATCACTGGGGCTAGCGAGGCCGACCCTGACATGCCGACTTGCAAGCTTATTGCACATGTGGACCTGCATTTGACAATGGTTTGATGATGTAAGAAGATTCGGGGAGTCTATGGGAAGCATGCCCAAGTTTATACTTTACATTTAGATCCCCCAGCATTAGCTAAAAGTTTTGAAAGAAAATTCAGAACAAAACATGCTTCAAAAGTTCAAAAGTTCAAACATCAGACTCCTAGTAGAAATCTCCATACTTCACATGGTACTCAGTAAATGTAGCTCATATGAAAATAGATTATTTTAGAGATCTTCGGCGTTCAGATGATGAATCTTCAGAGCAAGAAGATTATCTGGACACGATGCACATTTTCAGTTTAGCATAGATCCGGCGGAACCCACAACGCCGGCCGCTGTCTGAACCATCGTGGATCTACCCAAACAGCAAAGGGGTAGATGCAAAAAAGCTGAAGAGCTAATCCCAGAAAGAGAGATGGGACGGATTAGAATAATCATGAAAAAGGAATCAAAGGAACTTACAAGGAGGGTGGATGATTGGCAAAGGAAATGACAAGAATTAGGAGG